>KN484441.1:6820-20896 GCA_000787095.1 Periophthalmodon schlosseri
CTTATTACAGCCCAGATGTGGCTGTAATCCATCACTGTCCCCCCTGCCTCAGCACCACTCTGGAGGAAGTCTGGGATATGGCCCCCAAATGTGGGAGTTTGTGTCTCCAATGTATCTCATATATGTTTACTCAACAACCATTTTTGTTTTTGTATCAAGTATTTTAATATTGAACAACACGCATTATTTGGTGCATTTATCTTGAGTGGACAATCGGATCAGAGTCTCCAGGGTACGAGCCGTCACTGGGGAGGTCTGTGGAAGAAACAGTTTCTAAGTATCAACTGTCTGAAGTAGTGCTACAAAGATTAAACATAATAGTCAACCTGTCCCAATTATTAACAACAACAAGTACCAAAATATGGTTCTTTTAAACGGAATATACATTCTGGGATAAAGACTAAAAACACATACCAAAAGATCTGTTATAGCAAAGACAGCAGCATTATTAAATCCCAATGTCAATAAATAAACCATTTTCCTCAATAATGAACTTTAATTGAAACTATTCTATCTAGAAGCCTTCACCAGATTTCAAGCTTTATTTGGCTAAAAATTTATTGTTTATGTAAAATCTCAATACCATAGAAATAATCCTTTCACTAGTCTACAAAACAAAAATATAATCACCCTAGTCGACTATTTAAAAAATCCTTACCTGTGGTCCCAATTTGAAGACTATCTAGCCCATTTACACATTGCACATTAATCATTACTTGGTACAATGCAATTGTGGTGTCAACAATGCAATTATGGTCAACTTCCTATTGTGTTTTAAGTGTCATTTCATTTTGTGCCTAGTCCCCTCACCCTGGCGTTAAATCGAATGAATATCCGTTCATAATCTGCACAGGTTGACAGCAGTTTTCTGTTAGTCAGGCCCTGGTCATAAGCATCTACATGTTGTGTAAGTTGTAGAGATGAAATAGCAGAAGTGTAGATTAAACATTTACAAGGTGTTTTGGTTAACTCAGAATAGTGCATTCATAGTCTCTTGTGCTTTTCTAGTGCAAGCCTTCTGATCTCCATAATTCACTGTATAAATCACCAAGTTCAGTGTTTCTCACTTCAGCACAAAGCCAGCATTGAGTTGATTCCCATTTCAACTGAGACCATTGCTTCTCTGGCTTTGTTTACATTATACTTCACATTACCGAGCTCTACTCCAGTCCAAATCAATAGTCAGATGTACCAGTAGATTGCACTGCCGTTAGACACACTAATGAACAAGCGGGAGAGTTGGGGAGAAGCAAGGATCAATTTCATCATGTTCCCAGGAAAGCTTAAGTTTGCTGATACATGTTATCCTATGGTTAAGGGGGGCAGGCCTTTCCCATGTGATGAAGCCACTGTGCTGTAGCGCCCGTCGTCGATACACAATGATTTTACTGTTTCTCTGCTGCTGCTGAGCGGCTACACAGGCTCTACCCCCTGCAACCCCTCCGACCCAGCCTGTCACGATGGTTGCTATAATTGCCCGATCGATACACCCCATGTCAATTGCATCATGCCAAGAAAGCAGGAAGCAAAAACAAGAAGCGCGGTCAGTCTACACCCCCTCCATGAAGCTAATGTGTCACCCAGTCAATACTAAGAATGACACACGATGACATCACACAGAACAACAAAGGAGATTAGCTCAGTGATATGAGACATTGACAGTTAGTAAACTATATGATGGGTTCTAGGTCTATTCTTAAGTATAACGCTGCCTAGGAAATGAAAAGATGTATGTTCCCATAGGCTGCAGCGTTCATATTAGATCACACAGGCTTTACTTCTATATGCGTACATTACAAGTATATTTATATTTTCTAAATACTGTGTTGCTCAGTGTAACATACAGGTTGGCAAAAAAGATGGGTCCATTTTCTTTCTTTCATTTTTGACATGTATTTACAAAGGCCACCAATATCCTCTAAAATACATCAGTACCATCACATATTTTGTTTAAATTTTGTTTTGTTGTATACTTATTCACTAAAAACTTGAAAAAAACAACAACATTTTGTTATAAATTTAAAACAGTATATATCTAAGAAATGTCACAGTGAGGATGAAAAGTAAAGTCAAGTAATACCATCTAAAAAACAGGATAGGGACTCTTAAAAGGCCAAGGTTCTAAAATCAAGGGATCAGGGCCAATAAATCAAAGATATAAACAAAAGAACAAAAAATAAGTGTATTTCAAAATATAAAATAAATACAATAAAACGGTTTGGGGATGTTGTGGTGTGTCGTGCTGCCTCTTCCACGTAATTATCATCTCCCCTGGCCCGGGTAACACAAACGTTGTTGTGACAATGATAGGCTACTGAAAACAGGACATGCTCCATCCAGACATGTATTGGAGAAGTTGTCCCAACTGTAGATTCCTTAGAAAGGCCTGAACAGTCAGCTCCTCCTCCACCCTCTTGCTGAAATCAGGGTCCCCATGGTGAGTGTCACTGCGCAGATCTGAGGCGTGGGCATCAGGCTTTCTCCCAGCTCTCTCCGGTGCTTTGCTAGCTGATCTCTGGCATCATCGACAAAAGGCAGCGGTCATATCGGCACTGGATGGCTGCTCGCTAAAATGAACAGTATAGAGTTTACCTCTTGAACACTCCAAACTAACCCAAGACAATAGCACTTTCCGACAAGCACTGCAATCAAGTTTACTGAAATGCTACAATGCAAATGGGTTCTTTGACTTCAAAAATTGCTTCAAAAATTGTCATTATAACAGCGCGCTGTGCTGTCGGACCATGCTGCTGGCACACTTAGCTGCAGTTCATGGCAGCAAGCAGAACAAAGCAGGTACAAAACAGTGAGCATGCATGGGGGAGGGGAAATCTGGATTTTTAGAGCAGTGATGAGACTTTGAGAAGTGAGATAAAACTCAGAAAAGGGATATAATAAGTTGAGAAGCCTTGATCAAGAGATGGTATGTTTATTCAACTTCAACTGGAGTTATGCATTTGATTATGTCACTCATGGAAAGGTCTGCTTGAAATTCTCTATTACAGGCTTCTGGCTATAAAATAATATTTCTCTGCATTTATCTAATGCTTTACATAATCTGTTCATTTTTCCAAATCTTCATAGCAGTCTGGCAGACGGTTGATGACACTGACACAAGACGTATGGTTAATAGGCCTCAGGGCCAGTGGCTAAATCATAAAGTGACATTAATGATAGTGGCTTGACAAGAATGCCCTATTTGACAAATATGTTTTAAAATATATAGCAGTCCAGCCCTGATGTCTGCCTGCACCTCTCCATGAGCCTATAAAGTCGTTGAGTTAATTGGAAACTTCACTATGACACATAAATTAAAGCACCATGTACTTTTAATCAGAGAAAAATATCCTGGTCTTTCTGCAGTTTAAAGTATTGCATAGTTGATTTGTAATCACTTCTGGAGAAGTGGAATGATTGTGGTGACTAGCGGCTTTTACATTTCAAAGTGCCACAAGTCTACTAGTGCTTTGTAAAATCAGACCTCCTGTTGAAATTGCAATTCTCCATTGATCAGATACAATCAGATGAATGATTCTGAATTACATACCATACATCACAGCTGTTTTTTTGGGCAAATACAAAAGTGCTGGTGTGCTTGCATCAACATTTTTTATGACTTCCTGTGATTCATGTACTGATTTGGCATAGCTTTAAGCCAGATGTTCTTCCCAAAACATCAAAACAAAAGTAAGCATGTAATGAGTGAATCTTCTCAAGAATAAGTATGTGATTGCATACAGTGGCATGGTGGCCATCTTCACAGCAAGAAGGTTGCAGGTTTGAACACTGGACTGGGCCTTTCTGTGAGGAGTTTACGTGTTTCTCCCTGTATCTGGATGGGTTTCCTCTGGGCATTTCGGCTTCCCCCATCAACCCATCTGCAGCAGCCCACTGCTCCTGACAGGATGGGTCAAATGCAGAAATAAATGTCTCCCACAAAGCAATAATAAAGAACCTATAGGCGGGTAAACACCAAACCCACTGTGCCACCCCATAGCTGGATGGAAAATGAAATGAAAATATGAAAAAAGCAAACTACAATGCAGTTTACAAGCAGCAAATTCATCCATCTTTTTTTCTGCACAAAAGCATTGCCCCTCCATAAAGCCCTGTCAAAATGAAGAGGGCAGCTCATTTTTGTTAGCGGCACACACACACGTACAGAGACATGTGCAGGTGGCTTCTCATTGATGCTGCTGTTTATTACCATTATCTCCAGACGAGGGACACAAACGGGGCCGGCTTGTATTCGCTCTCTGACGACGACATCATTGACTGAGTCTCAGGTGTTTATCGGCCTGTCACATCACAGGAGGCCCAGACACAATCACACCCCCCTCCTCTCCCCTTCTTTAGCCTAAACGCCTTCATTATCACAACCATTTGTTTCAAGTTTATTTTCATAGGCAATACGCTTCTCATACATTGTCAGAATTTGTGTTTTTATTTATACATTTGTTCCATGTTTGCAGTTTCAAAGGGGCTTTTAATGATCTCAAAAATGCTTACATGGTTAAATGGCAATGTAGAGAATTTGAATCATTTAGGTAAAAGGCACTAAACTAATTTAGATGTTAAGTTTTTCAGAATCCTGTTATACTTATAGGGTAAATGAAAACTACAATTAGATATGGTTAATTAAAGGGGCAACTATATCATTTGATTTACACAACACAGTGAAAACTTGTGAAAAGACATTGTTACAGCTGGTGAACAGCACTTTCACTTGGCTTGGTGGTAATTACAGGTTCTTGCAAATGAAACAGCTGCTTTTCAAAGTGGGAGGCACTCAGACATCTGCTCAGCTATTGGCTAGTTCTGGGCTAAATGTTCAATCCATTAGTACAATCTCATCAGGGCAGACCCTTGAATTAAGTAAAAAAGAAAAAAAACAAAACAATATATTTTCTTGTTGCAAATGTCTCATATCACCATTACAGTGCATTCAGACCTCAGTGTCAGGGGTGTAAGGTTTATATGCAAAGGCTATGGTGACCACGCCTATAGGCTCGTCCAATTTCCAAAAAAGTGTCTGCCCTCAACACCACAGTTTGATTGTAGCATTTTGGGGCCCTAAGCCTTTAGTTGTTTGGTAAATTACTTGGTCTCTTAGTTGACCAATATTCTTATTAGTCAATCAATGTATTTATTTTTTAAGGATTTATATTGATCACATCGGAAAGGAGAAAGCATGTGAGATAGCTGGAGATTTGGGAATGAATCATGAGTTTAATCAACCTTTTAACATATAAAGATTAGTACCTCTCTTTATACATAGTTGTTATCATGTCTTGTGAGTGCAGTTTGGATCAGATGCCTGGTCACATCAGTTCTGAGAGTTTGTTTTAGTTAACAGCATCATCAACACTACACAGAGCATTTCTGTCAACCAAGAATTTCTTTAGTTGATTACAGTCCTTCCCTACAGTTTTTTTTTTTTTTTTTTTTAATTTAAGAGCCACTAAAATGCAAATAAAAAGGTAAAATAAAAATAAAATTTCCATGTTTAAAAAGCTCTTGACCAAAAGTGCGGTGACTGTGCTCTCAGAAGGTGGCTAAGCTGAAATCAGAACAAGGCTGAGTTTGGCTCGACATAAAAAGCTGTTCCCAGACGAGGTTTATTTTTACAGAAGCATGTTCAAAGTGTTTTAGTGACCACTGTGTGTTGCCCCTCTGACTGTGACAAGGAGTCGAGTGGAGTTACAAGTGCTACTACCACAGAGAGGGCCAAACTGTAGGACTTGTTTGCTAAAATGGTATTCTGCTGAATTGTTGCAGCATATTCTGAAGAAATACACTGCTCCAAGTGCTCCGATGACCATGAGCACCACTGATGCCTTCACCGTCCAGGCCTTCTCCAGCTCTTCTTTGAGCCCCTGATATTTCTCTAGTTTCTTGTGTTCCTTCCTTTTTCTGATGTTCCCATCACTTGGTACTGCAATGTTCACCAGGACGGCTTTGCTCTGTTGTTTATCCACCACACAATGTCAGGTTGGTTCGCCATCACAATTCTGTCTGTATCTGGAAGTCCCACAGGATCTTGGTTTGACCATACTCCACTACTTTTAGGGGTGTTTGAAACACCTATATATATATATGATATATATAGAAATATATGTTGCCCCCCTCCGTCCCTTAGTCTTGAGTAGGCTCTGGCCTTACAGACTTGAACTCTATCTGCAAATGGATGCGCATTAGTCCTGGACACATCTGCAGCCTGTCCGTCCATGGGAGTGGATCTGTCCTTTACCATGCATCTCCTCGAGGTTTCTCTTTTTCCCACTGTTTTTTGTTTTATTTTTCCTTGCCAAGAAGGAGGGTTTAAAGACAGGGGATGTTCTGGGACATTTATCCATTTGCTTGTTTTCTGTTGATTAATTTGCTTGTCTGTTATTGACCAATGTCTGTTTCATTGTTGATTTTATAACTGTCTGTTGGTTAAATCAATGATCTTGTCCAGCCCTAAGAGGCAACTGCTGTTGTGATTTTGGGCTTTACAAAAATAAATTGAATTGGATTTGGCATAGACGCCTCCATGCATGGTCAGGAACTTTCATGTCTTAATATCAGTGATCTCTATCTCCTCCTCTGGCCAGCTTATGATGATTACTGGCAGGGCGTAGCTGTTTATTGCCTGGGTCTTGTTCTTGCCATTGAGTTGACTCCTTAGGACTTGCTTTACTTGATGTAGGTATTTGGCCATGGCTGCTTTCCTTGTTTCCTCTTCAAGGTTCCATTTGCTTGTGGGAAACCAAGGTACCTGTCCTCAATGTTTGCTATTCCCCCTGGATGTGAGACTCCTTCTCTGTGGACTACCTTCTCTCTCTTTGTCATCATACACTACATTACACTTCTCAAGCCTGAATGACTTTCCACTGTCTGTGCTGTAGATCTCGGTGGTGTGAATCAGTGAGTCAATGTCTCACTCACTCTTATCGTTCAGCTTGATGTCATCCATGTAGAGATGATTTGGCTGAGGGGGTTCAGACCTATGCAGAACAGCAGTGGGGACAGTGCGTCTCCTTGATATATGCCACATTTGATGGCCACTTGTGCAAGTGGCCTGCCATTTGCCTCAAGGGTGGTTTTCCACAACCTCATCAAGTTTGCAATGAAGGCTCTTAGAGTCCTGTTGATGTTGTACAGTTCCAGGCATTCTGTGATCCATGTGTGTGGCTTTCATAGGCCTTCTTGTAATCAATCCAGGCAGTGCACAGGTTGATCTGACTGGTTCTGCAGTCACGGGCAACTGTTCGGTCTACCAGGAGCTGGTGTTTGGCTCCCCTGGTATCTTGACCGATGCCCTTCTGTGTTGTGCTCATGTATTGATCCATGTGACCACTTATCTCAGCCACGATGATGCCTGACCTAGCCAATAGGTGGCTGGGACTGTACCCTTTGAGGGATCCTTTTGGATCAAGATCGTATGCCCTTCGGTTAGCCATTCAGGGTGAGTCCCATCCCTTAGCAGCTGGTTCATTTGTGCTGCCAGGCGCTCATGGAGAGCAGTGAGTTTTCTTAGCCAGTAGGCGTGAATCATGTCAGTGCAGTACAGTTTTTCACCTTCTGGCCTCATCCTTTTTCTAAGCTCAGGTCCTCTTCCAGAGGCCTGGGATTGAGGGTTCTGCGCCAGCTGTAGCCAGTCCTCCGGTTTGAAAAAAAAAACCCAGCCATTTCCAACATCCTCATACTGGGAAAAAGATTTTCATTAAGAGCATAATCACTTGCGCCTGTACACATGTTGTGTATTTGTTACGATGTCCCTGCAGCGTGAAGCCTACTGGATTTACATCCTCCAGACACTTGCACCGAAGGGGCTAAATGACAAATTTAATTTAAATGTCTTCCTATTAACCTAAGGTGGTTTATTTAGATGCAGATGTCCCAGGTACGCTTATTGTTACCTGCAGGTTTGTCCATTCAAACATGTCCATTTTTGGTTATCATTTTTGTCCATTATGTTATTTTCAAGACATCTATTTATGCCCCATGTCAACTATTTTGAACTGCCTCTCTATATATAATGTGATCTGTGTGCATTATCTCTTATCTCTTATTATCTTTTACAGCTATATGTGCCACTTATTTATTGTATATGTATGTTTTTGTTGTTTTTTTTTCATCACGTATTCTGGGTGCTGCCATTGGGTGTCAATTCAGTCACACCTATTTAAGATGGCTCCACAGCCACAGACAAACCATTTGCCCAATGAAGGCCTAGTTGCCAAAACGTTGCTGCTTCACTACTCTCACTTTTTGCAAGATAGACAGAGTGCGGGAGTCTTTCTATTTTTGATTTTGACAAGGCTATATTTTATTACAAGTAGTTTTCATAGGATATTTCAGCATTTTAAACCCACCCCTTCCATCCTGTGTAGCAGACATGCCCTCTGCTGTAATCGTTCAGAACACCGGACAGTACTCTGCCTAAACACCGGACAGTACTCTGCCTAATTGCACTAATTGTTTTATTTTGTTGCAGCCTGCTCTCTGTACTTTTTAAAATATCCTGTGCTGAAATTGAAATTTTCGGCTCTCACTAGAATCACTCATGTTTTGTGCACTTGCTCAACATGTTTGCTCAGTTACGCATATGCATCTTGTTTTAATTAAGTTCACTAACATAATTCTACCTCATTAGCCTGCTCTATAAATGTCAAAGTCAAAATTGTGCACTACCCTACATGTAAAAAGTTGTGTTTTCCAAAACACCATAAGTAATTTACAAGTTGCAAATTAGTTAACAGGAAAGCAGTAAAACTAAGATGGAAAAATAAATCCTATCTCTTGCTTGCTTCCTGCTTCCCATCATAGACTCTATATAGAAGTGAAGAAGAAGAAGAAGACTAAGTGAATGTGACATCACCAATAGCGTTTAGCTAGCAGTGTTCGGCTAGCAGATTGTTGAGGCTAGCAGTTATAGGGGTGAATTTGGAGCTGAGTTCCATATTTGAAATTCCGACCATGAGCGAAGCTGTTGAAGGTAATGCCCCTTCCCGCCCACACCGCTGGTTTAGCAGGAAGTGGGCACTTAGCAGCGCTGTCAATCAAACCTGTTGCTAATGCTAGCGGGGAAAGAAGGCGCCTCATTGGTCTGTTATTAATGTTCATATCTTGATTTATAGACAAAATAGCCAAATAAAAACACCAGGATCATCTAGCACGAATTAATACAAACATTTTAAGACCAAAATAACGAGCCTGAAAGCAGCAGTTATGGAGAGAGGTACGACAGATTTTCAATAAAAAGTGTATGGGTTTGCCAATATGGATCGATGGAGCCAGAAGCGCGCCCATGATCACTTCCTATTTGGAGCATGACGGGTAGCAGGTTAGATATGTCCATTTATATTTACAGTATATGCTTACCATCTTTACATTACTTTTGGTTCCCTGTTGGTTCCTACACATATACATGCTGATAAGTTGTCTATCGGTGTCTCCCTTATCATTCTCATAGTCTTGGATACATTCTTAACTTTTAAACTGAGCACTATCTTCAATTCCATTTGCGACATGAACTGCACTAGCTATTGTTGGACAGATCTCTTTCTCTCAGATTTACCTGTATCATTTATATTCCGTCCCTTAAAATATCCATCCCCAACTATTTTTATTGGACTATTTTTACCTTTACCCTCTACATTACTGTTACACCTGGCTCCTACTGGCTCCTGAGTAACACTGACTCAATTCTTGTCACTAATATTTCAAATCTCTGAAGGTGCGTACACTTTGTCTCATGCTCTGTTCATGTTTTGTGTTTAATTTTCTTGCTCTAATCTTTTCTCAGTCTCCATCTGTTCCACCGTTTCTTCTTTGCGTCTCTACAGGTCCTAAAGGAAGCCCATGCAGAGATGTAGCTGTTCACTCACTGTCACTTGCTTTCCTTACTTTTCCTCCATTATTCACTCCCAGCGGTTTCACAGTCTTACTCTACTTCCTCCTTCTCTCCTCCCTCTCCTCTCTTTCTTTTCGCAGCGTCCCATGGGTGCAGGTGGTTGACGATGACGCTGGCTTTGATTGCTGCATGGCTGCGGGCATTCCCGGGGCAGGGTAGAGCTGGAGCTTGAGTCTGCTGGATGTACTGGTAAATAATCCCGACTGGGGAGACAGGAACAGAGAGATGCTCTGGAGGCACAAAGGAAGGAAGCGAGTGGATATATGTGTGGGTAGTGTGTGTAGAATATACTGTACATTAGTGCTACGGCCCTTCTATCATCAAGACTTTTAGCCACATGACCTAAATCAAAGTCTACACACTTGGAAATATAACAATGGCTTCTACTACATATGATAAATCAAAATACATCTTTTATTCATTAATTATGCAGACTGTGCCAAGCCAACAGAATTTTAACAAGGAGAAATGTTCAGAATAAGATATTTGTTTGGAGCTTAGCACACTAAATCAAAAGAATCCATTTGAACTCTGTGATCATTACACAGCACTAAAAGCCTTCAAATCATTTTATTGCAAATCGGGTTTGTTGTCCTGTGCATTACCATTTACAGAAAAAAGAAATACATTCACACACTCAAGTACACATTCACCTGAAGGATTTTATACAGATTTCATATGTTTATTTTCCCAAATGTGATCACTGACAGATGTGTTTTCAGTAAGCCATGTACACAATGAGTAAGACAGGTGCGCAGTCAATAAAATACAAAACAAATGTGATGTTTAATATTGTACTTATGGACTAGAACTTAACTCGATTAGACAGAGTTTAACATGACCAAGTCAAAGAAATAAACTGACACCTGCATTCTGCCTTACCAGTACCAGCATGCAATCTCTCCAGCAAATGTCTCAACTGTATTACAGCTCTATTACAAAGTTGAGCACTCCTTGAATGCATTTCACTTAAAATTATATTTTATATTTATTGCTTGTCCATCCCCAATAAAGTCTGTGCAAATAACAACTAGCATGCTCCGTTATGTGTTATTATCATGCAGCACAGTGTCAATGGAGTGGATACACTTCTTGGTGTACACAAACTGTAAAGTCAGTCAGGCAGGGGTCTTTTTCAGCCCATCATCCTGTGGTAGGAGGGACTGGAATATTCATGACAGATACTGATGTGGCTCATATGTTTTGTGTTACACCCCTGCCCATACCTTTGATACCAATAGTAATGCTACAGTTTCATAAAATCTTGCTGATCTGTGCATGCTCTCAGACTAAAAAGTGTATTGCAGTACAGATCTAAATGCCTTTTATTTTCACACATTTTCTACATGCCAGGTAATTCATCAACAGATGGCTCAGACAAAATGCCATAACTGTGAAGTGTCTCCTCATGGCGCCGCTTGTATTGATCAATCCTCCTTGTATTAACACTCTTTGTATTGTAATTGGCCTGAGAAGCACTGCTGATTTGTATTCTGAGTGTGTAATGTCTTTGTCTCCCAATGGGGCCATTAATGTGTGAATGTTATTGTCCTGGCTTGTGTTCAGCTCATCCACTCACATCTGTCTGAAGCACCAAGAAATGTGCAGACGACGCTTCATTGGCCAATAGTAAAAGCAGCGCATTTATCATTCCTGAGGCAGATGCAAAAAGATTCTGCCTGCTCTTCACAGCTGTGTAATATAATAGACAATACACCTGAGTGCATTTTCTGACATTTTTGAAACTAATGCCAATCCCAGAGTCCTAACATTTGGGAAGGCCGCAGCTATTAAGTGGAATTTTAGCAGTTTGTACCCTTGGCTCACTGCTGTTGTATCCTTGGGCAAAGCATAGATAACCCTATGTGTGCGCGCGTGTGTGTACATGTGTGTGTGTGTAATGTGGATTTTAGAGTAACTGTTGTATTAAGACAAAGTACAATGAATTTTAAAATAACTTTAAATCTTTTTTCTTTCCATTTTTGTCTTTACCACATTATTTTGCTATTTTTTGGATAATTTTCCTTGCCAAAACTTGCACAGGTGTGAACAATCAGAAAGAAATCAGATTACTCACATCAGATATAACTGTTACATGACATTTTCATCAATCATAAATCAGATCATGATCAGATTGATATTTTCTGTGTGTGTATGAGTATGTTGAGCAAATCCATTTTGAGTTTACAGTTGCTGACCTGGAGATGCACTGTGATCAATAGTTCACTTATTGTCTGCTTCCTTCCTCCCTTGTTGCAAACAGTTAGCAACCTTTACCCCATTTATCCACCGGTGTCACTGTTACTTTCAGCTTCAAATGCTCTTGTTCGGGAAGCATACAAAAATGGTCACTCTCCTTTACAATGGAAACAAAGTTCTTGCTTTTTTCTAGAATTGTGATCCTTTGGCAGAATTTTCAACCCTTATTATACGATAGCGAGTCAGGATGCAGCCAATTACTGTTCAGATATGAGTGAGATATGAGTTCAGTTTTGCGAAGAGGCTAAATATGCTTAATTCAACGACTGATTTGCATTTTTTATTATTTATTTGTCCTTTTTTTAAGAAATGTCATTGCAACCCAACATTTAAATGCATTCTACATTCTGTCAGAATTCTTCATGACACAATCGGACTTCTCGCCTTACCATAGCTTGTCCGGCCTTTGTACGCCTTAAGGATGTGTTTGCCAAATGGGCCCCAGTGTGTGTCCCCTGGGGATCAGTTGGCTAAGTAGTAAACCTGTGTCCTGTCAGGTGTCATTAGAGTGTGGCGGGAGTCTGAGAGGACCTGTCACGCTCTGGAGTAATGGATGTCTTCTTTACTGATTGCTAGCAGGGATGGAGTCAGCACAAATAGCAAATTAGAAGTGACATCTTGATGGAGGCAAAACAGGAGACACAGCTGGTCTTACAAGTTAGATTGAATGAAAGTGATGCACAAGAGAGGGAGGATAAAAGGAAAAGAAAGAGCACTGCACAAAGTCTTTCAAGAGGATTAAAAAGTGTGTGTGTCATTGTGAATTTGAGTCTGAAAAAGAAATGAATATTCCGACCTGTAGCATGTCTCTAATGCTGTCTATTACATGTGGTCATGTGCTGTGGTCTAGATCCCTCGAGTTTATGCAAGTCCAAACTGAATATTACTAACTGTTTGATGTTAAGTTTGTTTGAGAAGCACTGGTCCATTTCTACTGAGAATAATCTTGGCATTTGTCTCAAGGATGAGGATAATCTTTTCTCTTTGAAAGTAGCAACTGTGCTGCCTGCTGCAGTGAACTCAAGTATGCTGTTCTGCTCCTGCTCGAACAACAGCCACTGGCACGGTTCCCACAAACATCCTCAATCACTTGGGGCAATGTAATAACACACAAAGCAAACAATATCAGGGGAATGGCTGCGTGTCACTCAACCACCGCGGGGCCCGAGCAGCAGAGGAGCTGACATTATGAAATGGATTAGATTTGAGACCAATTAAAAATGAATTGCTTGAAATGAGCACTGACCCTCAGTGAATGGGATGCCAGTGATCTCATTAGGCTGGTTTCTCACTCAGAGAGCCAGCAGCTGTGGAACAAGGCTTCCTGACACACTGTCAGAGCAACACAAAACCCAAAAGGCTACTGCATGCAACGGGGCAGAATATGTGCCTCAAGACAGCCCTCCACCCCACTATATCTACACCCTATGTACGGCAGTCTTATGCTTAGGTATCCAATCGCTGTCCACTTAGAAATAACATGTTTTTTGAAGTGAAATATTACAATAACTGTCTCAAGTTTTTGTTTTAAACAGATGTAGCCCTACACGTCAGAAGAATATAAAAACATGGGTAGAGACTTCCAGCTGGTCGTTGTTTATTTATATTCACTTGCTCTGCTGCCCCGATCAGTCATGTTTAGTATCAGCTGCCACGGAGGCGGCAACTCAGAAAATGCATCATAACAAAATAATGGGCAGGAAACAATATTTGTTCAAAGAGGGAAAACCAGAGGATCCTGTTTTCCACAGAGAGCTGTGCATCTGAACAAATGGAACATATCAGTCAGTGTTGTAGAATCATCTTGACTTGTGATCTGCAGTGAGAGCACAGAGCAGGTGGAAGAAAAATGTAAAGGTGGAAAAGAGGTGAAGATTCTTGTTAAAGAAGGTTGGAGAATGAACGGAGAAACAGGC
>KN484441.1:20979-38084 GCA_000787095.1 Periophthalmodon schlosseri
AAAAGACAGGTGTAAAAAAGTGTTCACTCATGATCTGAGCTTAACAGGCAATAGGAGGCAGAGAAGGAGAGCAGGAGGTAGCAGAGATGAAGATGTTGAGGTAATTTCCGAGAGTGTTGATTGAGGAGATTAAGGAAAAAATACATCAGATGGCAGATAATTTGGGATTTTTTATTTTTCCATTTTTAAATGAAGCTTGGTGTGCTGCAGAAGAGTATGTACAGGAAGAAGCTTGGCTTTGGAAACACCAGGAGGTGGAAGAGGAAGACTTATGGATGGATATTGTAAAAAAAAAAAAAAAAAGTAGTTCTGACTGATTTTGTGAAATAATCTAATTGTGATTATTGCGATAGGGTCAGATGGAGGCAGGTGATTCACTGAGGAATGTTGTACTGCCATATAGTACCTGTTTTTATATGGAAGACACATTTTTCCTCTATTCATAACATTAATTCAGTTTTAATATCACTCTCATTATTTACTTTTATCTGTTAACAGCTTGACATTGGAGGTCTCTGTTTGGATTTCAAGTGTCAAAGCTTATGCTGGTTTCAAAGAGAAAAGTGTTTGCAGAGTGGTGAATAGAAACAAATCACTTAAGCTGTTTCATAATTCATTGGTTATATCAACACCTACATAATGACTGTGCTCTGTGACATGCAGTTCCAGGATCCAATGTTTGACTATTTTTTAGCGTGACACCATGAAATAATTGTTTTTTATTAGATAACAGAAAAAAACTACATATTTTCAGCATATCTAGATTTGTCTGTGGTTTGTATAATTTCAGTGTGGCTTTTAAAGTGGAACTAAACACTAAACCAACTATTTTTTGCTACTACACTGATGTTTTAATAGTATTATCTACTGTGTCTAGTTATTTTAGCAGACTAGTTAAATTTGCAACTTTCTGGTCAAAAATCCTTCAGCTTCTGCAGTTTCCAGTAGTTGGTGACATCACAAAAGACTGCCCTGATTACATACAGGTGTTTCTGATTACAAACAGCTGGCCACAGGGCTGTAGTTTGAAGTGTGGATCCCTGTTAGACCAATCACATTGTTCCTTATACCTCCAGACCCCGCCCCTCCTCCTCTCTCACTCTCTTCTTTAGTCCACAGGTACTGCTCATGTTTAGCATCACTATTTGAAATGTTGTTGTGGGTGGAGTTTAGATGTTTAGTTCCACTTTAAGACTGCCTCACTGCCTCATGTGAGTTTTACCATATGCACTGGAAAAGTATTGATTGCTGCACGTAACTACTTTGCGAAATAGTGCTACAGAAATGATCTTAGCAGTAATAATCTAGTCTGATCTATCCAAGGTACAATCGTCGGTTAAAGTTGTTATACAAATGACTTCAAAACTTGATATTATTTTACTGCAACAGAGGGACTACCGGCTCATTCGTGTTAGTTGGCCTTAACAGTCATTTTACATTTTTATTGCTTCATAAATATTTTAAGCACAGTTCATGAATATATTGCCCTGTATTAACAGTCAGTAAAAGATCAATTAACATATCCTCATGGAGCCCTGTGAGATATGGTACGGCACCAAAGGTCTGCACTTTTTACTTTCACTCCTAATCTTCTCTAAATGATTCTGTCAGAGTCTCTATCTGCTATGCATGAACTTTGATCGGCTGGGTCAATGTGAACATGAATTATTTAATGTATCTCTCAGTAATTATAAGTGCTTGATAAAAGGCAAGCCAGATTGATCAGTCAATCATAATGAAGCTAGTCCAAGAAAGATCTGTATGGTTCAGAGCAGATTTTCTCTTCCCCACAACAACAAGACATTTTACTCCTACAAAGAGAAAGTATACTCTACAACTGTGTCTCCAAAAGGATTAATGAATGTATCTTTTGTGTTATCGTAGTAGTTTGAGCGTGTACAAAACAAAAACTACTACTAATCAGGGTACAGTTACATGGTGCGTGGTGAGACAAGTCACAAGAAAGAGTGCGCTCAGTTTGTCACTGTGCTGTGCCTCTTGTTAAATAAAGTATATTCTTACTGTGGTGGCAAATCCCTTGTGGGTTTGCAGGACACAAACTTTTACATATTAAACTTTTGTAGCCTCAAACCTCACTATCAGCTAAATCTACAAAGCACACACAAACACATGCAGAGACAAGAAACAATTGTGTGTATGTATATTAGTGATCACCATAATATGAGACTTTTATAACATCTCTTATCAGGAAGAGGTGTATAAGGAGGTGACGCCACCAGTCCAGGTTACAGCTGAGATCACAGTAAGAACGCATGTTTTTAATGTAAGATAGAGTGAGATAGATCTGTTTAATGCCATACTGTGGAATCACCAGACAAAGCAATAACATCTCCAAGACAAGTAGACATCTAACCCTATACACAAAGTGCACCTTTAAAGAAACAATGAAGTAAAGAAACAACATAATTAGACACCAGCTTTCAGATGTGCTAAGTGTAACAAAATGGAATTATGTCTATGCGCATAAAAATTACTCAGGCTCGAAAATAATTAACCTATTTCTGTTTCGACATTGTGTTAACCTTTTACTTCTCAAGCCACATCTAGAAAGCCTTGTACACAGTTAATCCTTGAGATTGGCTCATGCGCACAGAATCTGTCCTGTAGTTTGGACTAAATCAATATGTGACATCCCCTTGTTGCATAAGTGTGCTGGTTATTGGAGCTGTGACTGGATAACAGTGCACATGCTAACAACCTTGACAAGGTGAGAGGCTCCATCATCATCTCCATCTCTGTGACCTTCACTGGGCCTAACACAGATACAATAGCCCTGATTCTGAGCGCACTGCTGCTATCAAAGCTCATGATCTGTTCTGAGTGACATTGCATTCATACAAGGATGTCAGTGTGGCTGATGCAAGTGCCCTGCAAGACACACATCCTTTTGTTGCAGCTGGGAGTAAACAATCGTGCATGTTTGCGTCCACATCAAAATGATTCTGGTGGAATTAAAGGATTTTGTAGCCTTGCATTTCATCTAACTAACAACAATCTTTGGAAAAGGAGCAGAAAGTTGTCATTATAGTCAGATAATAAATATCCAGGTAACATAAATGTGTAAAAGGTCATTATATGGGCACCTATAGAAGTTTAGAGTAAAGTGGAACATGAGCCCTGTTTCATTTGCTCTGGTGACTGGATACATTTTCAAATCAAGTAAAAACATGATTATTTTGTATTGGGTTATTTTGCCATAGTTTTCACACCATTATTATTTTCATGTTATATCATGATAGTGCTGTGTTTATATTTACACCATTAGCAGCTATACACTTATGATCCATGCCACAGTGTTTCACTGGCAATCACAAGGTTGGACTAGTAAAACGTTTTGAACAAATTCCAAGGACGACATGACTTATATATTTAATCTGCAGGCAGGGATACACTGTAGTTACACAACATCATCTTTAAGTTAATTGCTTATTATTTGCCTAAATCACACATTAAAAGTAGTTATTTATTTGTCAGCAGAATTAAATGAATCAGTCTTCCTTTGTTGCACTTGTTAAAGGTTTTTCTGCCTTTTTCCTTTATAGAGCCACATCAGCCATGAGCAGTGGCAAGGGTGAGGGTCCACCCCCAGCTCCACTCTAATCACACCATAAGACCACCTGAGTCATGATAAAACTGCTCTGATGGAGGCAAATCCTTTTATCTGGGGCGTCAGGGGCAGACCAGAGCGGCTTTTGTTACAGGTGTGTGATCGGCTCAGCTAAAAACAGCCCATGTGTGGATTTGGGAATTAAACTCAAACACAAGTGTGTATCTGTGTTCATCTACCCAGAGGAAGAGGAACTGTCCGTTCTTTCTTTTTTTACATGTGCACATTTTCAAGGCCAAGAAGGGCTCCTAATGGCAATGCTTTTCAGCTGCTGCCACACCTCATCTCCTATATTGCTTTTCCATTGAAACGCTGGGGCTCTTTGGGTAGTGAGAGACGGGCTTTTGTGGGCCTTTGTTCAAACTCTCGCATCTCTTAGAGGAACACATTAGCTCTTTATCTGTGTAAAGAAGCTGCCACATTATTTCCCATCTATCCCATTTCATATTACACTCTTACATTCACGCCCTGTAAAAAGAGATATGAGAGAGCCTTTATGTGGTCGCTTCTGCCTGGGAGAAAACACTGCACTGTTGCTCTGATATCTTTGTGTATCCATTAATGATATTGTATTTGAATTTTTAGACCGAGACAAAGCTGCTCTTGCTTTTATCTGTTAGCATCAGGCATCTTATTCCCTCTCAGAATATTGCCCATCCAAAATATTAAACATGCTTCCTGTTTTGTGATGGTGTGAACTCACAATCTGGGTTAAGTGTCCTGCCCAAGTGCACAAGGATGCGCTCAGACATAGTTCACTGGACCACTGATAACTTTCAGTTTGCAACTAGTTAACTGAAACCCTTTTGACTTTGGCTTTCACCCCATATACAAATACTTATATGGTAATTGTTGTAAATAAAATAAAATAGCATTTTTCCTTGTGTGGTAATAATGAATGCGCAGATCATGTAGTTTTCTGTGAGAATACAGCCGTCCCTACCCAGTCTGTCCACTGTTATCCCAACAACAAGCCCTGGATCACCAGCCAGCTGAAGGATCTGCTGAACAAGTAGAAGTGGGCCTTCAATTCCGGAGACAAGGACAGGTTGAAAAGGATACAGCGGCAGCTGAAGGTCCAGCTTAGGTAGGGTCAGTAGTTAGAGGTAAAACTCCATTCCCTTCCAAACGTCTCTGGTGTTGTTCTGTAACCCAGACAGGTCAAATATGCATTTTAATTGTGTTTCATCCCCTATCACTCCTGTCTCTACACCTCCCACATGACCAATCCACAACTCACCACAGACCACTCAGATGGCCATTCATCAGCCCATCACCTCTGCTCCCACTCCTACTCCCACCCCCATGAAGGAACCCAGGCCAGTGACTTTGCCACCTGACCAGGTGAGATGGCAGCTGGAAAAAGTAATCAAAGCAAGTCTCCTGGGCCAGACCAAGTCAACTCCTGTGTGCTGAGCTCACTGGAATCCTGCAGTTTCTCTTCACTCTGAGTCTGAATCTTCCATTGCTATGGAAGACCTCCTGCATTGTGCCAGAGCACAAGAAACCTATTCCATCTGAACTTAATTACTTTGGACCAATTGCATTGATGTCTCATGTCATGAAAGTGTTTGAGAGACTTGTTCTGGCTCAGTTCAGACCCCTGGTGGGGTCTACAGTTTGCATATAAGTCCCATGTTAGTGTGGATGATGCTTCTATCTTCTAGAGTGTGCTCACTCCCATAGTGTTAAGAGCTCTGTGAGGATTTTGTTCTATTTCTCCAGTGCCTTTAATACAATTCAGCCCTTTCTGGTTGGTGATAAGCTGCTCAGGATGGTTGTCAGATCTTCTATTGTTTTCTAGATTGCTGACTACAGGCCTCAGTATGTGAGACTGGGGAACACCTTGTCTGATACCATGGTCAGTCATGTAGGAGCTCCTCGGGGTACAGCCCTGTCTCAGTTTCCGTTCACTCTGTATACCTCTGATTTCCAGTACAGCTCCGGGTCCTGCCACCTGCCATGTTCTCTGATGACTCTGTGGTACTGGGGTGTATCAGAGACAGGCAGGAGCTGGAGTACAGGACACTCATTGGAAATTTTGTGGAGTGGTCCCAGGCAAATCATCTGCTCCTAAACGTTGACAAGAACAAGGAACTGGTGATAGCCTTCAGGAGGGAGAGGACATCGGTGTGGCCTGTCACCACCCAAGGCCATGAGGTGGAAATGGTGGACTGCTACAAGTACCTGGGAGTCCATGTGAACAACAGGCTGGACTGGAGGGACCATAGTAATGCTGTCTACAAGAACGGCATGAGTAGACTCTACTTCCTGAGAAAGCTCAGATCTTTCAACTTGTGCAACAAGTTACTGGAGACATTCTACTAGCTGGAGACATTTGTCATAGTAAGAGACAGGAGGACACTGGACAAATTGCTCTCCATTATGGACACTCCTGCTCACCCACTGCACCAGACTATAGAGGGACATTCTCCAACAGGCTTTAACAGGCTCCTACAGCTCCACTCAAACAGTGAGAGACTACAGGACTACATTCATAGCACACACCATACAACTGTACAAAAACTCACCCTTATGTAATAGATAACCTTATGTCATGTCAATCACTGTGTCATCTTTGTACTATTTCTCCTTACCTCTTGTAGACAGTCAAGATATATTTTGTATTATATATTTTATTTACAATATTTTTATTTTTACTTGAACATATCCAGTTGTATAATTATGCCTTATTTGACACCAGCCTCTTGCTATGTTTGAATGTATCATTACCATTTATATTTTTGCTCTTTGTTATTACATTATTTAGTGATGTGTGAGTTACTGTGTCCAAATAATTTCCCTTGTAGATCAATAAAGTTTGTTTAAGTCTAAGACCCCAAGATATAAAAGCTCCAGGCAAACTTTACTCGGCCTCTTGTACTTCAGCACTGATGGTCTGGGTGGTTTGGCTATGCTTGGTGTCTCGCAGGAGCAAGTAGAGAACGATTATTTATATAATTTAACGTAACATTAGACTGGTTCTGCTTTGGTTAATGTTTCAGTACTGCTAAGGTAAAAAAATTACCCCACTTGGTTACAGGAGCGCATCACCAACCCAATGATCTACAATTTTCACTGTAGATCATTGGGCTTTTGGCACTGTGGTCTGGTGCAGTGGCATCCTTAGGCCGTACTGAGGCAGATCTCGAATAATGGTACGTTATGTGTTCTACGTTTGGGTATGAAGTCAGAATGAATGTGAGTGTAACTGTATATTTAATTGTAGCAAAGCGCCCTGCCCAGCATGAGCCTCATTAGATCAGCCCAGAAGCCGCTGTTGCCTTGTTCCGGTTTTAATGACTGTAAATGAGCTGGTTATCAGGTGCCATGTTCTTATTATGGTTTGTTTTGGAGTCAGATACAAGAGCATATCAAATTGTAAATGTGAAAAAATCAGAATGGTGAATTTTAATACCGTATCGTTTAAACCTAAACTAAGGCAAAAAATAACAAATAAATTAAGACTAACAAATGGAACCTTGTGTCTCTTTTTCAGTGTACTTACCTGTGTGCTTTGGCTAATGTTTCAGTACTGCTAAGGTTAAAAATTACCCCACTTAGTTACACTTGCAGAGAAGGAGGGTCTAAGGAAAGGGCATGCTCTGGGACAGTTACCCATTAGCTTGGTTGTGAATGCTGGTAAATCTGCTGTTTTTGACCAGTGACTGTTTCACTCTGTTTTCTCTGTTAAATTAACAATTTTGTGAATCCCTGCAAGGTAACTGCTGATTTGGGCTGTACAAAAATAAATAGAATTGAACATAGCTGGACATATGGGTGTCAGCTGAGCTCTGTGATTGGTTTGGGCTACTGTCCAACGCGCCCCTGGCCTGTGTGTGTGGTGATGCTGGAGCTCTGTTGTGTGGTGAGCTATGATAGCAGCGCTGAACCCTCCACTTATGGTGTCAACAGGCTGTTAGCGTCTGGTATTAGGCTTGACAGCACTGATCAGATCTGACTGCTGCACACTTATTGCCACAAACCTGGAACAAACCCGATGCTGATTGGCTTTGTCACACAGTTTGTTGCTCTGTCAGGGTGATTTCTGTGGAACTCATTATGATTTGCTTAGCTGTTATAAGAGAAGACACATGCATTTTGAGCCGGCGTTTTAGATGCTCCAAACGGTCTATTATTTTAATCTGGTTGAGCCGGAAAAATCAAAAGCTCCTTACGTCAAATGTAATGGTTTGCATCATTGTGTTTTTACAATAATCCTTGATCAAATATTACAATGCAGCTATGCGTTTAGATAGAGTAAGCCTGGAATCAAAATGTGTCACCTGCTCCCTAATCCTTCACCGGAGAGTATATTAAATCTTAATCCCGGACTGGGAGGGATGGTAAAAACACTGTGAGATGAAGCATGAAATGCAAGGCACAGGAGTTGGCAATAGACAGAAGAGCAACA
Source organism: Periophthalmodon schlosseri (assembly GCA_000787095.1). Taxonomy (NCBI): domain Eukaryota; kingdom Metazoa; phylum Chordata; class Actinopteri; order Gobiiformes; family Gobiidae; genus Periophthalmodon; species Periophthalmodon schlosseri. Next base: position 29,022 of record KN484441.1, read on the forward strand.
TGAAGCATAAATATTATAGATTATATAGCAAAACAATAAATGTTCTGTTGGGCAGATTTGGTTAGTTGAGTTGGAGTAACTACAATGATTAATATTGTCAGATTTCTTTCAGAAAAGTCAGTAATAAACATTTTTTTACCATCACATCTGTTTTATCTGTTAACAGAATTACAGATAAGACAAGATATAACTTTTTAGTCTAGATCTCTGCTGGGATTTATTTTGTTTTATAATTTGCTCATAGACAAGTTATCTTCTACTGTATGTACAGGTACCCACGACTGGCTCCCCACTTATACTAATAATCATATAATATTTGAAAGAAACTACACTCCTAGACTATGCTCTCTGTTTTAATAATTTCTATATGATTTTGTTGACTTCTTGACTTATTTGTTGTTTGTAGACAGGATGCAGACTGTGATGTGAAGCCACAGTCCCCTGCTGTATCCATTACTTTGTACCAGAGAAGAGGCAGAGACATGCAGAGGAAGGTAGGGAAAAGCTAGTGAAAGTGACAGGGACAGAGAGGGAATATGGGTTTGTGCTGGATGAGGAGAACATGACAGATCAAGGGATGAACTAAGTGAGGCAGCACACAAGTGGCTCAGGACAAAGAGGAGCAGCTGTTGGGAAACTTGTCTGACATGAAAAGCCCAGCAGTGTGCAGAGGAGCTGAGCTGCATAGTACCACTGTGGTACTATGCAGATTTATGTGCTTTAAGGTAATCAAATATGTAATGGACCAAGTGAGGCCTTTTTACAATGAATATTAGCTTATGATCAGGATAGAGAAGAGTAGTTTCAACAAAAATCTCTGGCCTGTTGAGGTGCCACCTGCTTGTCTCCATGAGGACGCTATTGCTTTGCTTGAATGTTCCACAGTATGACAAAAACCATAGCAAGCAGGCGGTGCCACCAGGCTAAGTTACACATCAGATCTATGAAGAAGTGAACTTCTCAACAGTTAGAATTCATGTTTTTCAAGGTGCAACAAAACACCTATAATCAAAAAAATGCAAGATGCCTAATGCCCAGTGTTGGAATGTAACTGAATACATCTAAAATCGTAAAATACGTATTCAGAATGCACATTTTGAGTAACTGTATTCCGGTACAGTTACTCTTTCACTTGGTACTATTCAGAATAACTGCAAGTTATCAGTGAGAAAAAAAGAAAACATCACTCTTGCAATGTGTGCGTGTGCAATTTTCCTTCTCTAATTGGACATAAATTACTGCATAACAAACAGGGCAACAACATAAAGCAGTGTGTAATTCTATGTGATATTTTAAAAATAAAATATAATGCAACTCGGTGTTAAAGTATTCAGAATACCATACCCTGACTGGCCCATGTAATATGGTACAAAATACATTTTAATTTAGGTATTCAGTATTCTGCAACTAAATACATTTTCAAAGTATTCTTCCCAACACTGCTAATGCCATACTGAGGAACATTCTAGGTGTAACCCTTTTTGATATGGTCTGCATTGTGTTCTGGGTGTTGCAGTAAAGATAACAGAGGCTCAGTCCAGGTTCAGAAGGTTTACTGTTTCAAAATACAAACGACACAAACTGCTGAGTATGAAGGGTCCAACATGTACCTCTCAGAAAAAGTCGCACAGTTCTCTTACCATATACATTAAAATAAATTACAATTCAAATGAAAACATTCCAGAATATGAACATTTCACATGTTAACAAATAAACATTCTATAGTTCAGCTGAGCCATAATGGATGCTCTTTAACTGCATTTAGATATTAAATCATGGATGGCAGAAAACTTTCTCCAGCTTAACCAGGACAAAACTGAGGTTTTAGCCATCAGTCCTGAGGTTCAGAGAGAAAAGCTTTTACCCAAACTACAAGCACAGTTTTTTTTAACCCATCTCCACAAGTGAAAAACCTGGGTGTCATTTCTGACTCTGAGCTGACTTTTATCCCACACATTAATAACATCACAAAAATAGTTTTTTATCACTTAAAAAACATAGCCAGAGTCTTCCTCATTCTCTCTTGGGCCAACACGGAGATTTTGATGCACGCTTTTATCACCAGTCGTATAGACTACTATAATGCCTGTTTTCTGGTCTTCTCAAAAAGAATAGTTCAGGTTTACAATTACTACAAAATTCAGCAGCACGTATCCTGACTAGGACCAGAGGGTGGAACCACATTACACTGGTTTTAAAATCACTGCATTGGCTCCTTGTGTGTTTCCGGATCGATTTTAAAGTTCTTTTACTGGTTTTTAAATGTTTTAATAGTCTTGGGCCTTCTTATCTTTCAGAACTGCTTTTACTTTATGAACCCTTGCGGGCGCTCCTCCGGCAGCAGGCTCCTAGTCATTCCCAAAGCCAGGACGCACACTCATAGCGAGGCGTCTTTCCAGTACTATGGGCCTCGTTTATGGTACAGCCTGCCGGAGGACCTCAGGACCTCAGAGAACATGCTTTTAAGAGCAGGCTCAAAATCCACCTTTTTAGCTTAGCTTCTGATTAATATTTATTGTTTTATTTGTTTATTATTACATGTATTTAGTATATTTACTTATTTTTTAAGCTTACTATTTTATATTGTGTAGTTCTCAGCAGCAGTTACTTGGTGCACTTTTAAGAGTAATATCCTTTATTTTAGTCAGTGAATAACCTTGCCAAATTGTAAATACATGTTTTAGACAATTTCTACAAATGAGTACATAAAGATAATCAAAATAGTCAGAAAAAGCCTACATGCGATTATATGCATTTTCAATTCAACATAGTCTTACACACATGTATATTTATATGTGGAACAATTTGACTGGAGTCTGCAGTTTCACAGTTTATATTTTGAATGTAGGAGAGATACCGTGGCACAAATGGATGTTTTGATAACTTAAGCATGTGTAATATTGTAGTGGAGGCTGAGGAGATGAGTGGGTGTGCCCTGATGTTTGTGGAGCAGTTAATGCATGGCCTAATTTGTGCTGGGAGACACATTAAGGTGCTCCTCCATCACTCATGCCCTGTTTCTCTGCACACTGTATACCCCTGCTGCAGTCATTAGCCCGGGTTCACATGTGACGCTCCACAGACTTAATTGCAATCACTGGCTGTTTTTACACAGACACAGACCTCTCAATCCAGTTAACCATGAGAGTAAATTGTGAGTACTTCATAACCGCCACTGTTAGGTCTGCCCCATTAGGCACGCCCCATTAGCATAAACTGCACTTTTGTTGACTATAAATCATAATGGATTTGCTGCTGACTGTAATGGAAAACAGCTTATGTTCTCCACACGTCTGCATACTGTTCATATGGTGATTGACCATGGTAGCCTTATGTTAGCAGAGGCATGACAATTTTGTTACAAGAAAAAGGAAAACGCTGGGATTTTAGCATTAGGTCTGCTGCGTGCGCCAATGCAAGAGCAGTTAAGAGCAGCACATTTTAATCTATTTCCTAAAAGAAGGCACAATTACAAAGTGGCAATATCATTCATGCCTCACAACAATAAGGTCCCGGGCTGGATGGGAGCCTTTATGTATCTGGATACTTTGGTTTCTTCGGTTTGTGTAACTTGCACAATTGGCTGACCCTTGATAGGTAGTTCTGCCCAAACTTAGCTGAAAATGTATAGATCCTGGGGCTGTGGTTATCCACTGCTCCTGACAGCTTGGCCCTGAAGGATGGTACCTTGACTATATACTTAATTTCAAACCATGTAGCAGAATATGTTGGACAATGGAGGAAAAAAATAAATGGATTAAACAAGTCTTTTGTGTCCTAGCCAAGAGGTAGCAGCAACAGTACAAATGCAGACATAATAACACAATCATTTACGCATACTTAAATACATACCATCAATCAGCATCTTATACTCACATTCTTAAAGCAATACTTTTTTTTACTAAACTTTGAGTGTAAAAGTTCTGTCAGATTTTCTTGTGCACATATTAAAAATTGACTAGTTGAAAAAAAAAAAAAATGAAACGCTTATCTTGCTGATGTAGCTGGTGTCAAAATAAAGGGACCACACTTTTTAATATCACCACTGCTGTCCCTCCTCACCTGGGCCGATCGCGCCTTAATTGTCTCCACTCCACTCCCTGCAGTGAATCTCAACACCTCATTAAAACCGCTCTAAACGCTGGATCATTACAGAAGAACAGGTAATTAAAAACATGTTGGCAGGGACTCCTTATCAGAGCCATGTATTGATTTGTTAGGTGTTTAGCTTTCGACTAAAAACTTTAGTTTTTGTTTTTTTTTGTCCCCACAGACCTCCTTCTTGCTTTAATTGGTGGCTCTTATAAGCTAAAATGTATCATAGAGCTGTTGCGTTATTCTGGCATAGGTTCATATGGGAATAGAACTACTGATTAAGTCCTATTATTTTGACCCTATATTTAAACTTCTCTGTATATGTCAATGGAAAACACTTAAACCCGTGCTATCTGTTAGTATTAGCCCTGACAAAGATGATAAATGTCTTTCCTTTGTACTTCCATGGGTCTTCTCTGGTGATTTAAAGGTATAATAATCCTTTGCAATATTGCTCTGTGCAGGCCATTATAATAAGAGCAAATGTGTCAGAGGAACACAAACAGTTCATTTAAAAGCAATTGCTGCTGGACTAACATGGGACCAGGAGGCGGGCGCTGGGGAGCCATTCACAACATGTCACTCCTCCTGCGACTGGCCAGCAAGACAAATGGAAAACAATTAGCGCCTCAATCTTCAGGGATAATCCACATGCTTACACATAAAATATTGCCCTTTTAAATGCTATGCAAGAAAATCACACGCTGTATCCATATGCCTACTATTTAAGTATATATAGCCTAATTAAAAATATACTATTATGTGCTCTTTAATTTTTCGTGTTGTTGTTTTTTGCGCTGGCAGGTTCTTTTTATCCAAGCACATTTCATTGTACCGTTGACAGTGCTAAAATGACAAATACATGTGAAGTCTGATTTTTTATTAATCTATGTTCTTCTTTATTTAAAATCCATCTTTGTCGCTTATTTCCGTGTGAAATCTCTCAAACTCATAATTCAAGTAGCCCGGGAGTTGTAAAGAGAGGCAGGAGAAGTTTGTTTATCAGTATGTGACCTGGAGACATGAACACTCAAAACATTGTGGTAGTATTGTCCATTCAAGTATGTCCATGCTTGTAGTGTAGGGAGTATTATAATCTCAGATAATATAGACCAGAAAGAGGTATCAACAAGAACCGAGCTGGAGATGTCCTTGGTACAGTAGTACAATTTCCAGGCAGAATCCAGGCAGTTAGACCTTGTTTACTTTTGTGTATCTCTGTTTAATGGCGTAGTCAAATCTTACTTACTAAAAAGATCATTCAAGGTCCCTCAGTGTACACTAACACACTGGCTACACATATTAAGCCCATAATAAGCCCATAATAACGACATCAAACTAGTTCCTCAAGAAAAAGACTTTTACAAGTAGACTATGATTCCAAATACAACTGTTGCACATTTTATTTAACCTGGCTTCCCTCTTTCTTGTTATGCTGACTGTTTGGAATGAAGAGGCAAATCTATTTCCAAGACAATTTGGTTGCCTGATAAAAAATAAAAATAATTCAGTGTTGTGTTAAATGTATTATATTGTATTTCCAAGTGTAGTAAGTGTCTAATTCACTTGCTTCCAGCTTTTTCAATTCATTTTTTTTTTTTTCATTTTTCTCTTTCTGATGTACTACCTTGTGCATAGTGTTATTCATTTGGCACAACAGCGGTGAGTTATTGCTGCATGTGCTGGTCCCAAAGACAAATGACATGGCTCTCATTATGATTATGGATGAAATTGTGTATGGAGATGGCTGGATTAACTGCAGTAGAGTGTCAGCAGAACATATGCTTGATTAGGGATGAGATTGAATTTATGGCTGCTGAAATGTGGCTGTGTTAGACATAGTGGTGCAGTTGAATGTACAATGTCACATATCTTATTATTTTAAAATGACTAAAGATAATGTTGATTTTGTGGTTTTGCAGATACACACAATTGCTTCTTTCCTCTGCTGCACAACATAGCACGAAAAGATTGTTCTATATTAAAGGGGCACAAAGGCCAGTTTTTTTTTTTTGTTGTTTTTTTTTTTTTTGTATAGCATAATTTGTACACAAAGTAATTCAAAGTGCTTTACAGAGTAAGAAAGACAAAAATCACAATACAACAAATCCAAACATAAATAATCACAAATAATCATCATAAAAATAACATTAAAATAGAAGAGAGCAGAATAAAAACCTTTCAGTCATATGCACAGCTAAACAGAACTGTTTTGAGCCTGGATTTAAACATTGTCAAAGTAGAGGCCTGTCTCACATCTTCAGGAAGATTGATCCAGGTTTTAGCTGCATAAAACTGAAACACTGTTTCCCCATGTTTAGTCCTAACTCTGGGAACCAGCAGGAGGCCGGTCCCTGAGGGTTCATATGGCACTAACATGTGGGAGAGATACTTTGGTGCTAGACCACGGAGATACTTGTACACAAACAGAGCTGCTTTAAAGTCTGTTCTCTTACCCACAGGAAGCCAGTGCAGAGACCTGAGCGCAGGAGCATGGCTGGTACAAAGACATTACACCTACGTACATTTCTAGGTGGAGAGTCCGAAACCTTCTTTTCTCCATGGAGTTGTTGTAATTTTGCCTGAAATGTTCCACAGAATTGAATTAGATTTAGCAATCTCCATGGAAATAAGAAGGTGACAATTATTTTGTGGTAATATAATATGTAATATTCCTGTTCTCCTTCTTGTCATATCAGATGTTGATGTAGTGCTTTTTGTCTTTAAAGCACAACTTGTTCTGAGTCATCCTAACTACACTGACAGATGTATTTTATAATGAAACATCTGGCACTGATAATAAAACCTGAGCACTAAATAATTCCCAAATCAACTGCATGAACTGTTATTAGCATATAAATCAAGCCATCTCCCAGCAGGTGTAGTGTCTTTATACCACCCCATTGAAGAAGGCTGTGTTTCAGTTCTGAACCCCACTCAATATATTCTCATTAACACATTTGCCATGGGTCATAACACTCGTATTCTCACATAATTGACTATGGCTTCGCTATGTTACTGTTCCATGTTTTCCAGCTGGGATTTGCAGTCAGAAGTGGTGGTGGCTGGGAGGCTGTACATCACTGTTCCTGTTGGATTTACAGTACGTATATGTGTTTGATCTACAAAAGTGAGAGTTAAGGGTTGGGTTTATTACCTTCAGGTATGGGAAAGTGCCCCGCTGCTCCGTCTCTGCATTAATCAGGGTTCATAGTTGAAGATGGAATATAATGAAGTAGATCATAGCATATGTATTGAAAAAGGCCCATACTTTCTAATAATATGATGTGAAAAACAATGAGGCATAACTAATTTAAACAATAATCATCTGGAAGCTTACATGTATTGATCAGGGTAGTTATAGTCTTTTTATAATTTTTAAAATGATTTTTACAATATTCAAAACAATCTTATTTAAAGGTACAGTATGTAACTTTCTTGAGGTGGCACATTACCTGCAGAGGTAGGTTTATGCATATGCAAGACCACTCAGAGTAAGAATGCATGCTTTTTTAAGTTTTTCAGTGCAATAAACACAACCAAAATTTAAAAAGACATTCTTTTAACTGAGTCTATTTTTTGTCTGTTTTTTGCCTAACATGTTACATACTGAGGCTTTCCAGTGCCCATCTATTTATGTCCATTTTGCTGTCATAAAATGCAGCTCTTCTTTTATCTTGCCAAGTGCAAAGTGCAAACTGACTAAGATATAATGGATACCTTGTCAGCTTGTTTAGGTTATATCTTTAGTGACTTAGCATAAGTTTTCAATTGAGCCTGCAATTCCAGAAGTTGCAATGCAAGCAAGCATGTCCAAGTTGAACAGAATATCAATAACCCACATCTCAAGAAGTAATGGGCACCTGTGCTCCGTCTGAAGGTGACTTTGTTTTGGTAATGGCTGTCAGTGGGGCCTGTGTTGAAACTTAAATTGATTTGCAGTTATATTTTCTACCTCTTGCTCTTAAAACCCATGCATCAGTTATTGCTGTATATGCTGATGCCAAGGTCATTTTCAACGTAAGAATGATTGAGTCTGACGTTAGCCCCACTGCCTCTGAATGGGCAGATGCTCGGCTGTAGAAAGTAGGTTGCCAAGTGTCTGCTTTGATAACCCAGCAGGGCAGTGGAGAGGATCTGGCAGAGTGTAGAGGACTCCCGGTGTGCAAACTTTAATGTGGGCATGCGGGGATAGGCTATATATGTATTATCTGAATGCACAAGGAGAAGACACTTTCAGAAAGCCTTTTGTCATAAATGACTCCCTCATTTATTCATATTCTTTTTATTACAGTAATAAGGTTGAAGTTCTTGAATCATATCTTTGACACAATTAATAAAATCATGCATCATTTCTGACTCATCAGGGGAGAGTTTGGGCTTGGATGGTGTGCAGGAAAGCAACCTTGTCAGGGAAAGTGTTCCTGGTTGTGATCCCAAGGCCCACACTGTTTGCCTGGCAAGTCCAGTATTTATTATATAGAGAGATATCAGTCTGGTGACCACTCTCTCTGTCAGGCCTTGAGCCAGGCTCAGACACTGCTGTGTGTAACATGTGCAATCAGATTTGCTTATTTCAGTGACGCATGTGAAACCATTATACAGAAATCCACAATGTTTTCCAGTCCCGTGTGATATTTTTCCCTTTCTATATTCCCTCTTAAGCAGCCATATTTGTTTTGATACAGATGGAGAACCCCGGTCTGGTGGCAGACCGGGGTGGTGGTCCCTCTATTTAAGAAGGGGGACCGGAGGTTGTGTTCCAATTACAGGCGAATCACACTCCTCAGCCTTCCCGGTAAGGTCTACTCCAGGGTACTGGAGAGGAGAATCCGCCCGATAGTCGAACCTCGGATTCAGGAGGAGTCGAACCTCGATTCAGGAGGAGCAGTGTGGTTTTCGTCCTGGTCATGGAACATTGGACCAGCTCTGCACTCTCCGTCGGGTGTTCGAGGGTTCATGGGAGTT
>KN484442.1:4652-17168 GCA_000787095.1 Periophthalmodon schlosseri
CTTTAAGTACAGTTATACCCCCGCTTTAAGTACAGTTATACCCCGCTTTAAGTACAGTTATACCCCTCTTTAAGTACAGTTACACCCCCGCTTTAAGTACAGTTTTACCCCTCTTTAAGTACAGTTATACCCCCGCTTTAAGTACAGTCACCAGCTCTAAACATCTTGAAATGCCATTGCAATTTTATTTTGTCAAAGAGCAAGTTCTACTGGAGTAAGTTTTTCTTAAGTGCAGATTTTGGGCACTTCTTCGTCCTCAGGTATTCTCAAACCCCTAAGCCCTCACGTTAAACCCTGTATCAGTCTAATCAGTCCATTTGTACACAGGCTGACGGACCGGCAGCTGAAGTCTGTGTGATGTGATAAGGCTCAGACACTCTGATATTTATAGAAACTTATATTTGAGAACGCTCAATACTCCACTATGAGCCCGGCTGATAACAACTGTATTGGCTTTTCCAGATCGCAGCCGATTGAAAACTTGCGGATTCGTAGGTGAAGAGAAGACGGACAAGGCGTCATTGGACAGAGTTTAAATAAGGTTTAACATGACTCAGCAATTTTAATGGAGGAAACACAAGCACATTTGGACGTTTGGTGTTTTTGGATGTAGTAGTATTAGTATTAGTAGTAGTAACAGTAGTAGTAGTGGGGCGACAGTAGTTCAGTTGGTGTTTGAGTGTTTGTCCACTGATCTGAAGGTTGACCATTCGAATCCCGGTCTCGACATAAACATCATTGGTAGAGGGGTCCGATCCACTGACCCACAGGTTGGAGATGCGATTCCAGCTCCCACGGAGATGCGATCCAGCTCCCACAGATGAATACTGTCATTGTTTCCTTGGGCAAGACACTTAACCCACCTCGCCTCCAGTGTCTGTGTGCACTGGTGTGTGAATGTGTGTGTGAATGGGTTAATGGTTCCTTGATGTAAAGTGTTCTATAAAAATGTGACTATTTACCATGTTCGTAGTAGTAGTTGTAGTTGTAGTAGTAGTAACAGTAGTAGTTGTAGTTGTAGTAGGAGTAGTTGCTGTAGCAGTAGTTGTTGTAGCAGTAGTAGTTGTAGTTGTAGTAGTAGTAGTAGTAGTAGTAGTAATAGTAGTTGTATGTCAGGTAATGTAATCAATATTACTTTCACACAAGCGATGACTCTCAAATAAAGTCAAGCTTCAACTGTACATGTCGAATATCATAGCAACCAAAGAGCCAATCCGGAGCGAGGCTGTTGAAGGTAACGCCCCTTCCTGCCCAGGGCGGGAGCACTTAGCAACGCTGTCAATCAAACCTGTTGCTAACGCTAGCGATTTGTCTGTTATTCATTTTCATATTTTGAGTTACAGACACAATAGTGAAATAAAAACCCCAGGATCATGTAGAGGGTTAATACGAACATTTAAGACCAAAATGACGAGTCTGACAGCAGCAGTTACAGAGAGAGGGGCGACGTTTTTTCAATAGAAAGCGAACTGGAGCCAGAGTCGATGGAGCCGGAAACCGGCCCATGGTCACTTCCTATTTGGAACGCGGCGGCTAGCGGGTTAGCTATGTCCATTTATATAAACATTCTATGGTTTGGACATATTCTGACTAAAAAGGCGTGTGTCCACGTCTCTGTGTGAGCTCGGTCTCTTTGTGTCTGACCCTCGCTCTTCTGCTCACGATCAAAGCTCTGCTCTTGCCCACACGAAGCCGCCCGGGTCCCAACCTACGGTCCACACGCAGTGACTCGGGCCCCACCCTATGGTCCCGAAACAGAACAAAGAACCGGCGAGGGCAGAGGTCACGTCTGAAGAAAGCTCAGTTATTCTCAGACGAGGGGACGAAAGCGGAAGAGGGAGGACGTCTGGGTTTAAACGGGGCCATCGCAGAGGTGAGGGACGAGACACTCACGAGATACAATTAAGATTTTAGACTTAAACTCTCCCGACAGTATGAAACCCTGTGGGCAAATGCAGTAACAACAGGTTCATGAAAGAAGTTGCAGATCTATTATTACGACTATGGACATGATATGGTGTTTGTGTGATGTTGAGTCTACTGAAATGGAGGGTTAGTGGTTCAGTTCCTTTCAAATATGGAGCAGCTTTTGGGAAGTAGTTTCACCTCGGAACAAAATGGCTGCCAGTTTGTATCTTAGTGAGAAACTGTGACTGGTTGAGACGGGAAGAGCATCCGGCTTGAAAATGTTTGTTAGACTTTAATTTGAGCTTTATTTTAACACAATTTGACCAGAAAGAGCTGACTGAGCTGGAACTACAACAGATGAGCGGATTTGTGCCGTTAAACAAGTCGCTCTCAAATAACATTACAGTTACAAGTTAGCTAGCGTTAGCCAACAGTTTTCCGGTTAGTCACTCTCGTGTTTTTCTTGAGTTTTCAGATTATCTTAAAACTTCTTTGGCTGTGTTTGCTAATGTGTGCGTTGTGTTGTCGTGGGAACTGCTGAACATTCCTCCCTAGACATGCATGAGGAGGACCCCCATCGTGATGTCACTGCAAAGTATCAACATCTATACACCAACATAACATAACGTGTTGTGGAGGCAGTATTTTAAAAGCTATGCAGTATTTTAAAGGGTACGCAGTATTTTAAAGGCTATGCAGTATTTTAGAGGGTACGCAGTATTTTAGTATTTTAAGAGGTACGGAGTATTTTAAAGGGTACACAGTATTTTAAAGGGTACAGAGTATTTTAGTATTTTAAGAGGTATGGAGTATGTTAAAGGGTACACAGTATTTTAAAGGGTATGCAGTATTTTAAAGGGTATAGAGGTATGGAGTATGTTAAAGGGTACACAGTATTTTAAAGGGTACAGAGTATTTTAGTATTTTAAGAGGTATGGAGTATGTTAAAGGGTACACAGTATTTTAAAGGGTACAGAGTATTTTAGTATTTTAAGAGGTATGGAGTATGTTAAAGGGTACACAGTATTTTAAAGGGTATGCAGTATTTTAAAGGGTATGCAGTATTTTAAAGGGTACGACGTATTTTAAAGGGTCTGCAGTATTTTATTATTTTAAGATGTATGGAGTATTTTAAAGTGTACGCAGTATTTTAAAGGGTACACAGTATTTTAAAGTGTACGCAGTATTTTAAAGGGTATTTTTAACCACGTCGTTAAGTCCTGCTTCAAGGCCAAATCCCTGAATAGCTGGAATCTTCCTCTTTGCAGCGTAAAACAAATAGGAAAAATATAAATCTGTATCTTACTCGTGTTTGATGAACAGTTTCAAGAGGCACTTGAATGTGTCATTACCATATTTCATTATCATATTAATGATTTCAGAGCATTTAAACCAAACCAGCCGAACGGCCTTAACGCTGCGGCTCTGCATTATGAACGTGGTTATTTATGCGTCAGAAATCAGTGTTTTGATTAGGATTTACACCCAGTCTGAATTGTAAATAGTGGGATTATGCGTATATTCGCTGACTGTGATAAAAGTCATAATCTAAGCAGCTTTGGTCATCACATTTCTCTCTTTTATATGAATTTAAAAGAGGAGATGGGCCTATTCACCTTATTCCAGAAGTTGCCTTGGGCGCCTCCATCGTCATCCGCGGTTGGATTATTTTACCTGGGGCTGCTCATTTTGACAGCAAATAAGTTCTATATGGTTTACAAATCTGTTTTAACAGAGAGAATCGATTCCAGCTCCCACTGATGAACGCTGTTGTCGTGTCCTCGGGCAAGACACTTAACCCCCCTCGCCCCCAGTGTCCGCGTACACCGGTGTGTGAACGGGTGAGCGGTTCCTTGATGTAAAGCGCTTTGAGCCTTGAAGGTGGAAAAGCGCTGTATAAAAATGTAACTTTACTATTTATTTTGGATCAGATTTCTCAAATTTTCTATTGAAATGACAGAGAAAAGTGCCACTCCAAGCGAAAGTAGCATTTAGAGGCAAAAGTGGGCGGGGTGGAAGAAAGTCAATACCTCTTGTAGCGTTTTTAAAATTATTTTTTTACACCAAACATTTATAAAAACAAACTATTTGCCAACATCATTCGTTCTTATGGAGAGCTACTTCCAGAACCGCAAATCTCCTAAACATATCTTCAATCAAACTGAAATCTGACCGCGGTTGCTATGCAGGTCGCCATGGGGTAAAACAGGAAGTCCTCTGTGTTTTATCGCTCTCCTTGGAGTGGACAATACATTTTCTCCTCTTTAATAATGTAAAAGGCTTCTTCTCCCTGATCTTCTGTGTGTGGTTGCTATTGGAGACAGCTGTTGCGAAGCCCTGAAGGACATAGTGCAGTGCCGCCACCCCGCCGAGAGCTCTCCTCCTCCACCGTCTCCTTCCCTTGCATTCTTGTCTCCTTTCCTGTCTCCTTTCCTGTCTCCTTGTCTCCTCTGCTGTTGTCATGGGCCCAGTCTGTCATCTCTTTGTTGGTTGAACTCGAGTAACCCAACCGTAACAAAATGAGGTCCAGCTCCGATAGTTTGCCGAATGTCTCTACCCATTCTTCACCCCCATTTCATGCATTTCGAGCCTATAAAAGCGAAAAATATAACAATTAGATTTATTTTATTTTAAAGGGCCCGTATTACACTGTTTTCTGATCTATGTTCTAATGTTGTTTCCTCATCACAAACAGACCTGGAGTTGTGTTTTGTTTCATTCACACATGTTTAACACACAAACCTGCATATTTAGCCTGTATTCTTCTCTCAAACTGAAAACACTCTGTTCCACCTTGTGATGTCATGTGGTAATACAGGAAGTGCTCCACAGTGTTTTTAAACTCCATACACCTTCACTTGAATCATTTGGATAATTTGAGACCTAAAATTGCCAATCTCTACTGAACTAAAGGAAAAAGGAGCTTTGGAGATCTACACAGACTAATAAAGTGTTACTCGAACATATGTGGGAACAGGAATCGCACCGTCAACCTGTGGGTCAGTGGATCTGACCGCTCAACCAATGATGTTTATGTCAAGAGCAGGATTCGAACCACCAACCTTCAGATCAGTGGACAAACGCTCTACCAACTGAGCCACTGTTGTTTATATCATATTTACACTTTATTACTTTATTCACACCAAACATCTAGATCGATTTTGTCTCATTTCGCAGAGTAGAAAGACCAGACACAAAATGGAGCATAAATCCAAAAACATACGACATTTTCTGAAATAAAATTATGGATTTCTTGTAGATCTTTTAAGTTCATTTGAATTATTCTTTAAGCCCAGAATCCATTAAACCTGCTGAAGGAAAACACATGATATTTGTCACAGGCAAACAGCTCATATTGAACCGTGAGCCAAAGGGCAGAGGCAGACGAGGAGCCGTCCCAGAGGAACGACACCAGGCAAATAATAATGTGAAGGCCTCGGGTGAAGCAGCACAGCAATGAAAACGCTCCAATATGAGGCAGAGGACGAGGCCGGTGTTTCAGCTGTTCTGTACTGGGTTTGGGTTCACTTTTCCCCCATTTATTTACACCAGTCAAAAGTTTGGACACACCCTCTCATTCAGTGTTTTTTTTTCTTCATTTTTACTACTTTCGACATTTTATAAACACACAGAAGACATCAAATATATGAAGTAAGGTGTATGGAATTATGTAGTCAAGAAAAAACTTAAATAACTCAACTACAGTATTTTCCAAACTATAAGTCGCTCCGGAGTCGCACCAGCCAAAAAATGCATAATAATGAAGAAAAAACATATAAGTCGCACTGGACTATAAGTCGAATTTTTTGGGGAAATTTATTTTACAAAATCCGAGACCAACAACAGACATTTTATCTTTAAAGGCAAGTTATAATAATAACAATACAATAGAGAACAACAGGCTGAATAGCAGTACAACACGCTAACGTAACACATTTATATTTATTCAGCTACATGAAGCACAGACAACGAACTGAACACGTGTCTGGTGTGTTAACGTAAGATATTAACAGTTAATCAGACTAAAGCATAACACGTTTACCAAACTCTCGATCTCACTCCAAATCACTAAATCCATTGAGTCCTCGGTGTCGCTTCTGAACAGCTCCGCCTGCTCCGGAGGTAGACGAAGCGCCGCGCTGCGTAGTAGATACTGGTACAAGCCTAGAGCGCCCTCGTGTGGTTTCAGTGTGGCAATAACGACGATGTGAAATTATATATTTTAATAATTTCACATATAAGTCGCATCTGAGTATAAGTCGCACCCCCGGCCAAACTACGAAAAAAAGTGCGACTTATAGTCCGGAAAATATGGTAAATATGTTTTTTATTTTTTAAATTCAAATCCTCAGAGTCTCCTCCCTTTGCTTTGTCGACAGCCTGCCTGCTTAGACTGCTGCCCCGCGACCCCGCCCCTTTAAATTATTATTATTAGAGTTCATTTTTGGCGTTAGGTTTGATCAAATATAGACTTATGGACACATGTTTTGAAAGTTGTTGCAACACTCAAATCTTGCCGTCTTTTTGCCCGTTCCAGGCTGGGGAACATGAAGAGGGATAGATCAGGAAGTGCATCTGAATTAAAAATCTGGGGCAGTATTGCGGCTATGTTCTTGGTGATTTTTCCCGAGCGCCTTAAGGATCCAAAGAGCTGCTGCTCCCAAAATCACGATTGACTTGGTTTTTAATATTTAAGCTCCTATTAAAATATCCGCACCATCATCACTGAGTTGACACTTAAGTGATTGTAGGATTTTGACAGAACCGTCCCTTTAAAACCCCCTTTGCAATATTAATCTGCCTCTCTCTCTCTTTATCCTTTCCTCCCTCTCTCTTTCTCTTTTCTGATCTCCCTTCTACATTTGATCTTGTTCTCTCTCAGTATGCATCTAAATCACTCCTCCCTCTTTCTCCTCTTCTCTCCCCTCTATTTCTAGCTAAACTCTATCCTTTCACTCCTCCCTTTCTTTCTCTCTTTATCTCTCCGTCTCTTACTCTCTCTATCTTCACCCCTTCCATCTCTCTTCTGTCTCCTTTAAAAAGCCCATATTACGCTATTTTCTGATCCATGTTATAATGTTTCACACGTTTAACGCACAAACCCTGCATATTTAGGCTGAGTTCTTTTCTTCAAACTGAAAACACTCCGCTCCACCTTGTGATGTCATCATGTGGTAATACAGGAAGCGCTCCACTGTGTTTTTAAACTCCATGCACCTTCACTAGAATCATTTGGATAATTTCAGCCTTGGACTTTCCAATTTCTACTGAACAAAAGGTAAAAGGAGCTGTTAACTTGGAAACTCCCGACATCACAAGGTGGAACAGAGCGTTTTGAGCTTTGGAGATGTAGACGGACTAACAATAAAGGGTTACGCAAACGTGTGAATGAAACAAACACAACTCCAGGTCTGTTTTTAAGGAGGAAACAACATTATAACATGGCTTAAACGTCACAAGAGTCAATTTTGTGTAATATAGGAACTTTAAAACCTCCCTCTCAAAGCCGTTCTTTCTCTCTCTCTCCCTCTTTATTCCTCTGTTTATTTCTCTCCTTCACTCTCTCCCCCTCTCTCCGCCCCCACCTCTCCGCCTGTGCTTCTCTTGGGTCATTTTGTGTATTCTTCTTGGCTCATTGGTCTCTGTGGAGGGCCTCGCTCTGCCCACAGTCTCAGACCAGAGGACACACATAATGCCATTTATCATTGACCTGTGGAAACAAATCCTCTCAGGCCAATCAGCTCCCGCCGGGTTTTGGTGTGAACAACGGAGCGAACCATTATTGAGAGGAGGAGGGGTGCGATACATGAAACGTTCCTTTTATTTGTCAAAAAACAACTATTAATTTAATATTAGTTACGTAACAGCAGTTAAGAGTTACTTAACAGCGAGTACTTTTAGGTAGAATACATAAGAAAGTTAAAACTAAAATACAAAAACTAAAAAACTAAAATAAAGGGTCCCACCGGAGGAGCTGGAGGAAGTGTCTGGGGGGTGGGAGCCTGGGAGTGCCTGCTTAGACTGCTGCCCCGTTTTATTTTTTAAATTCAAATCCTCAGAGTCTCCTCCCTTTGCTTTGTCGACAGCCTGCCTGCTTAGACTGCTGCCCCGCGACCCCGCCCCTTTAAATTATTATTATTAGAGTTCATTTTTGGCGTTAGGTTTGATCAAATATAGACTTACGGACACGTTTTGAAAGTTGTTGCAACACTCAAATCTTGCCGTCTTTTTGCCCGTTCCAGGCTGGGGAACATGAAGAGGGATAGATCAGGAAGTGCATCTGAATTAAAAATCTGGGGCAGTATTGCGGCTATGTTCTTGGTGATTTTTCCCGAGCGCCTTAAGGATCCAAAGAGCTGCTGCTCCCAAAATCACGATTGACTTGGTTTTTAATATTTAAGCTCCTATTAAAATATCCGCACCATCATCACTGAGTTGACACTTAAGTGATTGTAGGATTTTGACAGAACCGTCCCTTTAAAACCCCCTTTGCAATATTAATCTGCCTCTCTCTCTCTTTATCCTTTCCTCCCTCTCTCTTTCTCTTTTCTGATCTCCCTTCTACATTTGATCTTGTTCTCTCTCAGTATGCATCTAAATCACTCCTCCCTCTTTCTCCTCTTCTCTCCCCTCTATTTCTAGCTAAACTCTATCCTTTCACTCCTCCCTTTCTTTCTCTCTTTATCTCTCCGTCTCTTACTCTCTCTATCTTCACCCCTTCCATCTCTCTTCTGTCTCCTTTAAAAAGCCCATATTACGCTATTTTCTGATCCATGTTATAATGTTTCACATGTTTAACGCACAAACCCTGCATATTTAGGCTGAGTTCTTTTCTTCAAACTGAAAACACTCCGCTCCACCTTGTGATGTCATCATGTGGTAATACAGGAAGCGCTCCACTGTGTTTTTAAACTCCATGCACCTTCACTAGAATCATTTGGATAATTTCAGCCTTGGACTTTCCAATTTCTACTGAACAAAAGGTAAAAGGAGCTGTTAAAATCATTTGGTAATTTCAGCCTTGGACTTTCCAATTTCTACTGAACAAAAGGTAAAAGGAGCTGTTAACTTGGAAACTCCCGACATCACAAGGTGGAACAGAGCGTTTTGAGCTTTGGAGATGTAGACGGACTAACAATAAAGGGTTACGCAAACGTGTGAATGAAACAAACACAACTCCAGGTCTGTTTTTAAGGAGGAAACAACATTATAACATGGCTTAAACGTCACAAGAGTCAATTTTGTGTAATATAGGAACTTTAAAACCTCCCTCTCAAAGCCGTTCTTTCTCTCTCTCTCCCTCTTTATTCCTCTGTTTATTTCTCTCCTTCACTCTCTCCCCCTCTCTCCGCCCCCACCTCTCCGCCTGTGCTTCTCTTGGGTCATTTTGTGTATTCTTCTTGGCTCATTGGTCTCTGTGGAGGGCCTCGCTCTGCCCACAGTCTCAGACCAGAGGACACACATAACCTCATGCTGTTTAATATGGACCATAAAGGAGCCGGCCGCTCTCATCTGTGTGATTTATTAACACAATCTGTTTACTGTGATGCTATTTCGTATATTTGTCCATCTCCAAGTAGTTTCACGAAGAGACTGGGTTGCCAAATAAGATCCAAGTAAAGTCCCGAGTTGACGAAACCGATGACGTATTCCCCAAACGTGGTTACCAGTTCACTTCACTGGGTGGAAGAGTAGCACAGTGGCTGGGTGGCAAGAAGGTTCTGGGTTCAAGGTTCGGAATTTGCATGTTTCAACCGATGGGACAAACATGGACGAGCTCAAGATCTGAAGACGGGCCCCTGGCAGCACTGTGTCTCCTGACCCCAGTAGCATTGGTTCCTTAAAGGTCCTATATTACGCAAAATGGACTCTTGTGAGCATTAAGTCATGTTCTAATGATGTTACCTCCTCAAAAACACACCTGGAGTTCGGTTTTGTTTCATTCACACATGTTTGAGCAAACCTTTATTATTAGTCTGTCTACATCTCCAAAGCTCAAAATGCTCTGTTCCACCTCGTGATGTCATGTAGTGGTAGTTTTCACGTTAACAGCTCCTTTTACCTTTAGTTCAGTAGAGTTTGGCAATTCCAGGGCTGAAATGATTCAAATGATTCTAGTGAAGGTGTGTGGAGTTTAAAAACACAGTGGAGCACTTCCTGTATGACCACATGACATCACAAGGTGGAACAGAGTGTTTTCTGTTTGAGAGAAGAACTAAGCCTAAGCCTAAATCTGCAGGGTTTGTGTGTTAAACACGTGTGAATGAAAAAAAACCCACAACTCCAGGTCTGTGTGTGAATGAAAAAACCCCACAACTCCAGGTCTGTTTGTGACGAGGAAACAACATAATAACATAGATCAGAAAATAGCGTAATATTTGACCTTTAACCTTTAAAAAGCCTTTACTGAATGCCGTGTTCCAAAGGCCGTGCCGAAATGGGACAGGCCTACGCCACGGAGCGTACGTCAACCGCTGTCCGTGCGCTTACGTTACGTCCCCTTGCAACCGTGACGGCCGCTGACTAATGAGCTTTTATTTTTAATTATTTTTTATTTAATTGAAGAACAGTCAACGTGTCGTCGTCGCAGGCGTTTATTTCTGTTGAACGAAGATTGAACGAAGTAAGGAATTAATCTTTCCCTTTGAATATCGGACTCCATTTTCTCCCGTAGAAGAAGTCAAGCGCGGTGCATGATGGGATGTAGAAGTGCGCGAAGGCTGCTCGGATGTGCCCTTCGATCGCCATGGAAACGCGGGCCACATTTTCGGCCGCATTCGTGGGCTGCGTGAAACGGGACAGGCCTTGTCGCGTCGGAAGTGACGTAAGTGCCCCTCAAATGCACCCGATGTAGTGCAACCGTCGAATTGGGACACGGCTGAAGTCAGAGTATTGTTATTTCAAATTATTACTACAGTTGAAGTAAAAATATTGCGTCTGGAAAGGTAAAATTTCTTGTGGAAAAACCTGAGAGTTCATATTAGGTCCTTGGTTTCCCTGTTCTGTTGCTCACTCTGCCTCAAAGTTCTACACATTCCTTGGACCCTTCAGTTCCACAAAGCCACAATGTGAAGTCATCAGTTTAACAAAGAACAAGATGGAGGACGTCTTCCCTTTTTGTCACTTTTCCCTCCAAGTGCTCGTCTTTAGCTACTGTTAACTTTTTGACCCTCTCCCTCCAAAGCACCACTTAACACACTAAGAACCCTTCAGCGACGTTACGAAAAAGGCTAATGACTGGACGATGAGTGGTTGTGGGCGGGGCTTGAATATAAAGTAGGAAAAAACAAAAGACTCTTGCAGTAGTTCGATCTTTTTTCCCTCGCATTCTTCATCTGTCAATCAAGTTATAGAGCCAATGGAAACAATGGCTCTTTCTTCTCAATGGCCGTGTTTACGTCTGTGGGAGGGGCTTAATTAATAACACGGTTATTTTGTTAAATTACAAATGTCCCCCTTGTGTGTAAATTGTTATTGTATCTTGGATGTGATTTTTGGTGTTGATGACTTGGGTATGAAGCATAAACTGTATAACTGTATCATTTTAGTCTTAAATGTTCATATTAAGCGGCTCTACATGATCCTGGGGTTTTTATTTTGCTATTTTGTCTGAGATAAGGAGGCAAGGAGAAACGGAGTCAAGGAGGCAAGGAGACAAGGAGGCCACGAGGCAAGGAGGCAAATAGAAAAAGAGTCAAGGAGGCAAGGAGGTAAAGAGACAAGGAGGAAAGGAGACAAGGAGGCAAGGAGACAAGTGGGCAAGGAGACAAGGAGACAAGGAGGCAAAGAGGAAAGGAGACAAGGAGTCAAGGAGGCAAAAAAACAATGAGGCAAGGAGGCAAGAAGGCAAGGAGGAAAGGAAACAAGGAGGCAAGCAGACAAGGAGGCAAGGATGCAAGTGGACAAGGAGGCAAGGAGACATGGAGACAAGGAGGCAAGGAGGAAAGGAGACCAGGAGGGAAGGATGCAAGTGGACAAGGAGGCAAGGAGAAAAGGAGACAAGGAGACAAAGAGGCAAGGAGACAAGGGGACAAGGAGGCAAGGAGGCCAGGAGACACTGAGACAAGGACGCAAGGAGACAAGGAGACAAGGAGTCAAGGAGGAAAGGAGACAAGGAGGCAAGGATGCAAGTGGACAAGGAGGCAAAGAGACAAGGAGACAAAGAGGCCGGGAGATAAGGAGACAAGGGGACAAGAATGTAATTGGAGAAGGAGGCAAGGAGACAAGGAGGCAAGGAGACAAGGGGACAAGGAGACAAAGAGACAAAGAGCCAAGGAGGCAAGGAGACAAGGGGACAAAGTGGCAAGGAGACAAAAATGCGAAGCGGCCTTGAGTTTCGCTCTAGTTTCCGTGTGGGCGGTGTAGAGTGGAGGGTTAAGTGAGCAGCAGAAGCAGGTGTTTCAGAGCAGAGCTTGAAAAGACCCACACACTCCAGCGGTGTCTTGTAAAGGCATTAGCTCGCCGCCAATTAGCCGTAGCGGAAGGTCACCGGAGGTCGCGGGTGCCGAGCGGAGATAAGTTTCCAATTAACGCGGCGGCACCTGGGTTTGAGCGCCGCACACGGAGACGGAGACGGGCAGAGTCGGCGTATGGAGCGGTTCCAATGTA
>JACM01066442.1:0-23156 GCA_000787095.1 Periophthalmodon schlosseri
AAAGAGGCAGAGGCTCAGGGTTCAGACTGTTCGCTTCAATACAAGTTCAGACCAGTGCGTTCTGACTTTGGGACGTTTCAGAGACATTTCAACTCAATTTCTTTACCCCAGTGTGAAACAGTTAGAGACTGATACAGGTCAAAAAGAACGAAACTGCATGAAAATCAAACAGACAGATATTAATCTCAATCTAGTTTGCTGAAAGAGGAATAGAAATGATAAATGAATGAAAAGAACAAACTCAATGGCTGTTTTGTGATTGCTTCAAACTTGCAGCAGACAACACGACTAAGACAATACAACTAAGACAATACAACTAAGACAACGCCACTAAGACAATACAACTAAGACAACACTACAACAGATACATTCTTTTCAATTCAATTCGATTCATAGAGCACAGTTTATTTAAAATTGAGTGCCCAAGGTGCCCAAAGTGCTTCACACTAAAATCAACAAACAGATACAGAAAAAACGACATAGGCAAAGAACAATAAAACAATAAACCTGTATCTCCTGTGTATTATTAAATGCCAGGGAGAAGAGATGGGTTTTCAGTCTACTCTTAAACTGTGTTAGAGACTGAGAGGATCTGACAGGCAGAGGGCGCTGTTCTATAGTCTGGGCGCTGCCTCAGAAAAGGCTCTGTCACCTCTGGTCTGTCTTGAGCCTGGCTTTGAATTGACCTAATATGAAACAGGAGCCAGTGCAGGTTCACAGCAGAAGCCTGATTCGTCACAAATGTGTGGATTGCTTTTTCAGCATCCTCCTGTGGAAGTAAATTACCTGGAGGTCACAGGGTGTTTCAGGTCTTTAAAACATCATAAACCCTCAACCAGACAACCCAGGGCCCATCAGACCCCGGCCCGAGTGGCCCATCAGACCCTGGCCCGAGTGGCCCATCAGACACCGGCCCGTGTGCCCGGTCCACGTGGCCCATCAGACCCTGAGCAGCCCTGGTCGGTCGCCTGGATGAGGGTTTATGAAGGTTTGGTTTGCTTCATAAACATTTGGCTGCACTACAACTGAAATGGGGAAAAAAAGCTTTTGGTTATTTTTCTTCCCAAAAATGGAACACATTTGAAGGACGTGTAAAACTGGATAGACTGGTGCCACTAATGCACTTTAATAATCTGGAGATAAACATTTATACTCACACCTGCTCCTGTTTTTAATGTTTTAAATGGACCCATGCAGTTATGTGTTTTGTTTGTTCTTATTTTGTTTTGTATTTGAACAGGGCACTCATGAAAAAGACGGTGGTGCTCTCATTGTGCTCTCCCTGTAGAAATAAAGAGTTTTGTTTCCATTTCATCTCCCTGAACAAAAGCGGCTGGTGTTGGTTTGCTCTGTTTGATGAAGATCTCAGTTGCCTCCACAGAGACTAGTCAGGAAAGATGCACCTCTCTCTTATTATGGGCTTAGTTTTGGCCTTAGGAGCCTTCACTGTGGAAGATTGAACCTGGATCACAGTGGAGATGTTGCCTCCATGGATCAGGTGAAGTCATGAAGGTTCCTCTTCATGTCAAAGTTCAAGATCTTTCTTTCTGAGAGCAGGGCAGGCAAAGGCATTTTCCCATCTGCCAACCTCGAGGACGAAACCTACGTTTTCGTTTATGAATCTATGAATTAATTTTATGCAGTTCTTGAATGTTCTGACACTTTTTATGAGCAGAATCCACAAAATTATAATTTACAGCGCAATATTGTCATTTTAATAGTAAAATAACAATGCAAAGGTGTAAATATTCAAAGCTGAAGTGAAACTTTTATCTTTCATGATGTTGTTTGTGCACGTTTTTGTTGCTCTGCCAGTTTCACGAGATTTTAATTTGATAAATGCGTTGCGGTTCTGTGTAAGACTGATTTGCATACTATACCTAAGTCGACGACGCCCTCTTCATTTCCCTCTTCTTGCCAATGAAACATCAACCTTCCCTCTTCTTGCCAATGAAACATCAACCTTCCCTCTTCTTGCCAATGAAACATCAACTTTCCGTTCAAATATTTTAACAGTTAATGCGTCTGCTGCAGAAAAAAATGTATGTATGTATCATTTTTTGAAACTAAGCCCTCCCCCAAACCCTCTCTGTCACTAAACCGCTTTCATTTTTGCGATAAATTTAAGAGTCCTGCCTGAGGCTTTAAAGGTGAGGCTTTTTTATGACATGTTGATACAGCAAACTGTTTTAGATCATTTTTCCTACATTCCCACACTGTGAGAACTCCAACAGTGTGTCACTCATGATCACATTTGCCCATCAATCCATTCTCCATTCTGTGTGAGATATTTCAATATGATTTGGAAGCATATGATGAACTGAACTCAAATAGTCCAGCAGTAGTAACCAGCTCATGTGTTACTCCTAAGTACACAGCATAGTCCGCATGCTCTTCTGTTAGCAAACACTTCTCATTACAGGAAACTCCCTGATAGTAAA
Source organism: Periophthalmodon schlosseri (assembly GCA_000787095.1). NCBI lineage: Eukaryota > Metazoa > Chordata > Actinopteri > Gobiiformes > Gobiidae > Periophthalmodon > Periophthalmodon schlosseri. Next base: position 2,442 of record JACM01066442.1, read on the forward strand.
ACAAATTGCAGACTTCCAGCGTAACAGTGCGCTGGTGTAGTTCTTGAAAAAGGCAACAAACACTTTTTATGGCTTTATTATCTCTCATCTCTATCAAGCGCCTTGGATATGATCTGAAATGAACACGATTTTTAATAAAACTGTCACAATGATTAGTTTACCAAACCAATATTTACCTTGAAGCTTTTCGTTGCAGTACTAGAGAACTTTGAGCGGTTTTTGTGCTACGTTAACATTTGAGCTGTGGGAAGTTAACCAACAACCTTCTATGGCTTGTTATAGACATTCAGGAACTACCTCAGTGTTTAACTATGCAATACATTGATCTCAATAAGTCTTTTACAACAACCCTTTCCTACAAATACCGTGTCAGCGCCAGCGGCATTAAGTAGTAGTTTGGTTATCTACGATCTTTTCTGTAGCAATATATCACCTTTCAAAATGTGTGACTGGCCGGATTTTAAATAGTACTAGTATTTTTTTCATTCTGGCTTGACTTGTAAGTGTGGGGCAGAGTGATGCCATAAGAGGTACCATAAGAGGTACCATAAGAGGTACTCGCAACTGTTAAAATGACTTGATCTCTGACAAAAATCTAAATTATCCTGTTGTTTTAATGTGTTCATTCAAATACTGCATTCAAATTCTTCATTTTTTGACACGCTCTGTATATGTTCACCAGTGAATGTAGGCCAGTAATAAATTAGACATGGTAACTTGAGCCAGAGCACTGCAGGGCTGTGTACCTGAGTGCAGCCACGCTCTCCAACACACACACACATACACCTGGATACAAGGAAGGAGCTCACACACCATCTTTACACCTAAATGAACCTTCTATAAGAGGCACATATAAGAGCCTTCGCACACACAGGTCTGACTCCATTTGAAACTATTCACATTTAAGGTATCGGATCACACCTATGCGAACGGGGGAACAAACAGTTCTTTGTCGCAGCCAACCAGCGGCCTGCAGGCATTGTGGGCTGTCTCTGTGCAGTCTTTGCAGCTCAAGCTAACGTCCCACACAGAGCACTTCTACACAGGACTCCGACAACATGAGGAGGGCTGCTGTACTGCTTCTGCTGGTAGGGGCCCGTGTACTTTTAATACTTTTAATACTTTTAATACTTTTAATACTTTTCATTTTTCAGTTCCTGGTAATTATGTAAAGCATGCAACAATAGAAGTAATGTACATATATGGTATGGATTTAAAATGGCTGCAAGTTGCCATGATCAAGGGTTTTCATACAAACCTTGGTCAGTAAAATATTTGGCGACTTCCCCCCAAATAATTCTCTGTACTTACAAATTTAAACTTTTGTTCTGGTTTAAGACTAGACTGAAAACCCACCTGTTCTCCCTGGCATTTAACACTAGCTAGACAGGAGATGTTAGTGTTTTATTGTTCTGTTCCTACGTATCGTGTTATCTGTATATGTGTTTTTTGCTGACTTTTATGTGAAGCACTTTGGTCAGCTGAAGTGGTTTTAAACGTGCTATATAAACAAACTGGAATTTAATGGAATTTTGCCATGGATGCTCCACCTTAGCTTAAGCAATCAATTTGTGGTTATAAATAAACATACAGTGCGAGAATTTACAAGTCTGAATTAATTATTAAGTGTTTTCTTCTTCCCACTCATGTTCAGAATTTTGGATTTGAAGACTATATGACTGTGACTATGACTGGGAATTTTAAATATTTGCTTTCACAGATCTGTTGATTATTGTTTGTTTAAATATAATCTAATTTTTCATTAATCAAATATCTGAACAAATTTATTATTGTTATTATTATTATGCCCAGGTTGCATCGGCGGCGCTGGCCTGTGTGGAGCAAAGACACAGACGCTCCAAAAGGGTAACTTCATATGTCCTGTGATGCTACCGAGTGAAAAAAAACACAAAACTTTCTAAAACTGAAACTTTTCTATGTCAACAGGAAGATCTTCTCATACGAACCAAAAGACGATGGGTTTTATCTACAATCGAAATAACAGAAGAAGACAAGGGCCCGTTCCCAAAAGAAATATCCCAGGTACTGTCTTTATTCTGCGTGTTTAGGTGTCAAACTTACTGTAGGCTTTTCATGTTTATCTGATACTTAAAGCTCAGCTTAAACATTTAAAGACACATTCTGGGACTTTTTTGTTGGATAACCAAAATATTGTCTCATCAGAAATTTATATTAATATTCATTTGTCTATATATTGCCCACCTCAGTAGTGATACCAGAACACGAGTAGTTGGAATAGTATTTATTAAAATAACAAAAAAAAATACACTAAAACAAAAACACATCTCATCAGGATTAAAACTGTAACTGTACTGTAAAATAACAAAAAAAAAACAAAACACTAAACAAACAAAAACACATCTCATCAGGATTAAACTCAGGGTTGGGACCAAATTATTTTTAAAATTACATTTTTTTTTTGTAATATAGAGAATTTTTATGGCGTTGAAACAATTACAATTTGAAACTTGACCAAATATAATAATAAGATGCATCCACAAGTTGCTAATTTTGCAGTGGTGGAAGAAGTACCAAATTTTGTCACTTACGTAAAAGTACAGATGCCGGAGCAAAAAATATTCAAGCAAAAGTAAAAGTCAAATGAAAAAAATCAATTTAACCCTGTTGCGTCACATGCTATCGTCGCCGATAGATTCGCGGTTGCGGACTTTCCATTACTGTAACTCCGCAACCAATTGTGCGATCATGTAAATTCAAACGGCAACCAATTATAATAATAAGATGCATCCACAAGCTGCTAATTTTGCAGTGGTGGTACTCAATTTTGTTACTTAACTAAAATACTCAAGTAAAAGTAAAAGTCAAATGAAAAAAATCTATTTAAGTAAAATTATTAATTATTATAATAAGTATATGTTTAAAAATGTACTTGGGGAGTAAAAAGTAAAAGTATTTCGTGCGGATTTTGAGGCTTCAAATGTAGTGATTTTTTTTTTTTTTTGATTTGTGCTGAATTTTGATCAACAGAAACAATTGGTTTAATATTTTTATTCTAGCTGTTTTTTTTATATATTTTTTTATTTGTTCAAACCCCTCGGTCTTTTCAGAAGATCTCAGACAACCACATAAAAATACTTTTACTTTGCTTGTGGTGGAGTAGAAAGTACAGATACTTTCTACTCAAATGTAAAGTAAAATGTATCCACTTTAAAATGTACTCAAGTAATCAAATTATTAAAGTATTTGTTTAAAAATGTACTTGGGGAGGAAAATGTAAAAGTATTTCGTGCGGATTTTGAGGCTTCAAATGTAGTGATTTTGATTTGTGCTGAATTTTGATCAACAGAAACAATTGATTTGATATTTTTATTCAAGCTGTTTTTCTTGATATATTTTTATTTGTTCAAACCCCTCAGTCTTTTCAGCAGATCTCAGACAACCAAAAAATACTTTTACTTTGCTTGTGGTGGAGTAGAAAGTACAGATAATTTTTACTTAAATAAGTCTCTAGCCACAAGTTCGTGATCAGTGGTGCGGGAGTGACAGAGCCGCCTCTGGGGGTGTTTTCTATTAATGAGTTCAACGGGTCGGTCTACGCTCACAAACCCGTCGACAGAGAAAGCAAAAGCCTCTTCCATGTAAACTGAACTGCATAGTAAACCATTTCAACAAAGACTTTTGCATAGTGAAAGAAAAATTTTAATCTGTCAACTGGACAAAACGTTGGAAGGGGTGAAGACGTTTGTCTGCTCATCCAAGCCACGGCTTGGCCACGGCATGAGTTGACGTCTTCACGCCTTCAACGTTTTGTCCAGTTGACAGATTTGAATTTTTGTTTTACTATGGCTCATACCTGGACGACTGAGGAACTACACAAACAAATATTTTTGTAAGTCTAATTACAATTAATGGACCTCTTTCAGATCAAGTTTGACATTTTGGACAAGAACACCAACAGGAAACTGGACAAGGAGCTGTCATTTGATGTGGCAATCAAGGACATAAACGACAATCCACCGAAATTTTTAGAGCCAAAAGTAACACGGCCCATCAAAGAAAGCATAGATGAAGGTAAATATTTGCTTCAGTTGGCGAGCCAAGACTGCACCAGCTAATGCATTTCTTCATATTTTAGGTTACTTGCCGGTGCAGCTACACGCAACAGATCCTGACGAACCGAATTCGCCAAATTCAACAATAACGTTCATCATGGTGTCGCAAAACCCCAAAGAACCAAAAATGGAGTTGGAGCAGATCGATGACAGAACGGCCCACCTTAAATACAGTGGCTGTTTTGACTATGATGAGTTGGAGCGATCGATGACAGAACGGCCCACCTTAAATACAGTGGCTGTTTTGACTATGATGTAAGACGCTATGGTTCATAGCTATATTTCAGAAATCGTTGAAAGATTCTGATTAACTTAAACCTGCATTTTTCAGAAAGAAAGAAGGTATGATATTATTGCAAGAGCATATGACCATGGAAACCCGTCTCTTTCTTCCACGGCATCGATCATTCTCATAGTGCAGGATGCAAACACTCATCTACCAACGTTTAAGACAACACAGGTATGATTCAAACATGACAAAGGTGCAACTACATGTCAAAGATCTTGTGTATTTTTGTATGTTTTCAGTATTCCGCAGAAGTAAATGACAACGAGGTCAAAGAGGGGCTTTTGAGGTTGGCAGTGGACGATCTGGACAACCCAAACACCCCTGGATGGCGGGCCAAGTATAATATCATCAGCGGAAATGAAGAAGGACTCTACAAAATTGTGACCGACCCCAAAACAAATGAAGGCATTTTCTCAATTGTAAAGGTAATACATTTACCTTTAGCACAGAATATTTACAGTAACAATCCAACAAACGTTTCTTTGCCTAGTTATAATGGTCAGTTATTTCCTGGTCTGATTTTCTCTAAACCAGTTTAACTTCTAAACATATTTATAATGTCTTCTGTCCACTGTAGCCACAAGTAGTGCTCATTTCACTGAGATGGGGAAGAAACATTTTGGTTATTTTGCTTCAAGGACAAGGACATGCAAAATTGGATACTTTGGTGCCACTAATGCACTTTAATAATCTGGTGATAAAAATGTATAATCACACCTGCTCCTGCTTTTAATGTTTTAGGTGATAAAATGTATAATCACACCTGCTCCTGCTTTTAATGTTTTAAATGGTCCAATGCAGTTATGTTTTTTGTTTGTATTGTTCTGTATTTTAATAGGGCGCTCATGAAACAGAGAGTCAGAGAGAGTCACTTAGTCCACTTCTTTGTACAGGCTATGACTACATCCTGCTCGGTTTTCTCACATTCAACAGGCTAAATAAAATAAATGTTTGAACGCAACATCTCACAAGAGACTGCTTTTTCTTTCAGGGTAAAGACTACGTCAAGACGACAGATGTCCAGATACAGATAGAAGTGGTAAACGAGGAGCCTTTCTTTTATTGTAAACATAAACCTGGTCTTGCTCCCAAACCCAGCACTGCCAACATCACCCTCACGGTCATCGACATGAACGACCCACCGATTTTTGACAAACCCATAACAAATATTCATGAAAAGGAGGAGGAACCACCGGGTAAAGTGTTGTATGTCCCAAAGGTCACGGACGATGACTCAGATCTTTCCAAAATCAGGTCAGTTTGTGTGAAGAATGTAATTTTACACAATATTCAAATACAAAACGCACTCAAACTGTTGTGATCAGGTTCGTGCTCTTGGATGATCCGGCTGGTTGGATGAAAATAGATCCAAAAACAGGAAAAGTATCAACTGTCAAAAAGCTGGACAGAGAATCGCCTTTTGTCGTCAATAACGTGTATAAAGTCATCGTTGGCGCCATAGATGACGGTAAATTAAAGAACCCATATTACTGGAGTTGTGTTTTGTTTCATTCACACATGTTTAACACACAAAATCTGCATAATATGGCTGAGTTCTCTCAAACTGAAACACTCTGTTCCACCTTGTGATGTCATGTGGTAATACAGGATGTGCTTATATGTGTTTTTAAACTCCACACACCTTACTAGAATCATTTGGATGATTGCCAATTTCTACTGAACTAAAGGTAAAAGCTGTTAACTTGAAAACTACCGCTTCATGACATTACGACATGGAACAGAGCATTTTGGGCTTTAGAGATGTAGACAGACTAATAATAAAGGGTTGAATGAAACAAAACACAACTCCACGTATGTTTTTGAGGAGGAAACTTTCAATGAACTTTCAACATTTAGTCATTCCCAGTCATCAGTTGTACTCACCTTATTCCGGAAGTTACCGTGGGCGCTGCCATTGTCATTCGGGTTGTGTTATTTTGCATGGAGCTGCCGATCTTGACAGCAAACAAGTTCTATAGGGACCAACAGAGCCGTTTAAAGCCTCCAGAGAATCGGTGCAGTGTTGACTTGTTGGTCACGTGAGCATTGACGGGTTTACAAAAATCAACTTATTTTATATCAGAAATGAGACCGGAAATGCCACCACAAAGAAAGCACGATTTAGGAGCATTTAGGGGCAAAAGTGGGCGGGGCAGGATTAGGTCAATACTTGGGTCCTTTAATCAAGAGGTCGACAGCTAAGACTCTCATGGGGTCTGGGGCAGATTTCAGACTCTGGAGGAAGAAATTTGTTGTGTTAAAAGGCAATGATTATAAATATATCGTTTACATTCAGGAAGTTAATGCCATTGTGTCTGTTTTTTAAAAAGACAAAATGAAATCAAACTGATTTTTTGTCATACTGCAGAGCCACAACTGCAATAGAAACAAAACATCACAACATGTTTTTATGTAGGTAAGCCTGAAGCCACCGGCACCGCCACAATCCTCATTCACCTTAAGGACATCAACGACCACAAGCCCACGCTGATCAACAGTTCTCTGATATTCTGCACAAGTATGAACTCGATCCCAGTGAAGGTCCAAGATCTGGATGCCGCTCCATACAGTGCGCCGTTTTCCTTTGCACTGGACGACAGTGATCCCAAACTGAAAGATTACTGGAAACTTGATCCAACCTTTGGTATGTAGTGGCTTTTCTGAATTAAAGGGCCCATATTGTTTTATAATCTGTGTTCTAATGTTGTTTCCTCATCACAAACAGACTTGGAGTGGTGTTTTTTGTTTCATTCACACATGTTTAAAACACAAACACTGCATATTTAGGCTGAGTTCTTCTCTCAAACTGAAAACACTCAGTTCCACCTTGTGATTCAGGTGGTGATACAGGAAGTGCTCCACTGTGTTTTTAAACTCCAACACACCTCACTCGAATCATTTGAATGATTTCAGCCTCGGAATTGCCAGTCTCTACTGAACAAAAAGGTAAAAGAAGCCGTTAACTTGAAAACTACCGCTTCATGACATCAAAAGGTGGAACAGAGGATTTTGAGTTATGGAGATAATATGGAGTAATAATAAAGGATTACTCAAACATGTGAATGAAACAAAACAACTCTGGGCATGTTTTGAGGAGGAAACAGCATTAGAACATGGATTAAATGTCACAAGAATCCATTTTGTGTAACATAGGACCTTTAATTGTACTGCAGCTGTTTGAAAAACCCAACTTTTCTTTTGATTTAGGTGATGAAAGTGCACTGTTTATGCAAAAAACCCTTGCACTTGGTAACTACTCAGTACCACTGCTCATTGAAGATCAACAAAACATGAAGAACACAGAGACTCTCGTAGTCGTGGTGTGTGACTGCGGCAAAACTGACACCTGCCTCAAACAGCCCCTGTCCGTGAATGTGGGCGGAGCCGCCATTGGACTGATCCTTGGGTCACTTCTACTGTTTTTGTGTAAGTCCAGTTTTTGATTAAATTATACAAAGACCATAGACTGTATATATAAATGGACATGGCTAACCTGTTAGCCGTAGCGTTCCGAATAGGAAGTGATCATGGGCGCACTTCTTGCTCCATCGACTCTGGCTCCAGTTCACTTTACACTGAAAAACTGTGTCTCCTCTCTCTGTACCTGCTGCTGTCAGACTCGTCATTTTGGTCTTAAATGTTCGTATTAACCCTCTACATGATCCTGGGGTTTTTATTTCACTATTGTCTCCGTAAATCAAGATATGGACATTAATAACAGACAAATCAGGTGCCTTCTTTCCTCGAGGTCGCTCCCGCTAGCATTAGCAACAGGTCTGATTGACAGCGTTGCTAAGCACCCACTCCCTGCTAAACCAGTGGTGCGGGTGGGAAGGGGCGTTACCTTCAACAGCCTCGCTCTGGATTGGCTCTTTGGTTGCTATGATACTCGCGGTTGGAATTCCAAATGTGAAACTTGGCTCCAAATTGGCCCCAATATCTGCTCGGCCTCGATGAGCTTCATTTGACTGGAGCCGAACACTGTGGGTGACGTCACACTCACTTAATCCACTTCTTTATAGAGTCTATGGTTAGAAGGACACAGTAACAATTCTCCCGCTCTGAATGGTTTGCAGTGCTGCTGTTGGCAATTGCGTGCGCCTGCGGCAAACACTTCCAGAAGCTCCCACACACTTTCGTTGACGAAGGAAACCAGACTCTCATTAAGTACAATCAAGAAGGAGGCAGCTCAGAATGCAAGGTGAGTTAAGGAGATCTGCAAATGCAACACAAACAAATCACAAAACTGGCTGGTTGACTTCCTGCTCTGTCCCAGGCTGAACCCTCCATGTTTCTGATGACGCCGACTACGACAACCAAGAATATCACTGTCATAGATGGTCAAACGACACTTCAGGTATCGACACCTCCTGACACAGTCCAAAGCATGAAATACATCCTAGTGAGGAATAAGCACAGAGAGAGTTACTAGGCCTGTCACCATAACACATCTGAAGCGTGATATATTGCTACAGAGGAATGTTGCGACAAATTATATTACTGAAACTACTTTATGCTACTGATACAAAATAGGATAATCCCAGTCAACTTATTTTTAAATAGTCTCATTAAAAGGCATAAGCTGCAGCAAACAAATAGCAGAATGAACCAATGATCTTGTCTGGGATTCAGAACCTCCCCGTTTTCAAATGGGCATGACTGACAGGTGGATTAGCCAATCGGGTCCGTCCGTATTGGTAATAAGAAAAAAAAATATCGCAGGGCTGAAAAACATGGTGGATTTCTGCAGACTCAATGAGAGAAGCACTAAACTCTAATCTGAGGTGAGATAAATGTGATGTTATTTGTAAATCATATGTGTCCAAAGAGCTCCTTCGTTTCACATGCATCACTGAAAATAAATCTGATTGGATGATCACGTTTAACCAGGCTTGAGACGCAGCGGAGGATGTGGGCCCAGACTGATGTTAATCTGTATAAAAAATACACAGAGAGATCAGCCTGCATCTGCCAGACAATCAGTAATCAGTGACAGAGGCTATTTGTTCAACCTTCTACAGCTTAAACTTATCGCATTACATAGAAATGATAAAAATCTCCTAATTTTTTCAAAGAAATTGTATATGTGATAAATACTGAGCCCCAAAACATATGGGTTCTGCGTTATATAATGTAATAATGTAACATAGTAATCATGGCTCCTGTCAGTCAAAGCAGTCGCGTGAACATGCATTCAACTTGGGCCATAAATAGCAGGGCTTGTTTTATATAACGTGAGTCAAATGATTGGAATGTGTTTACAGCAAAAGAGATACGGTTAATTCAGGATTCATCAGAACAATAACGAAAAAGTCTGAAGTGAAACGCAACTTTTTTTTCTCTAGAAAAAACACAGCATTTTCTCACATTAGACTCATTCACTTTGCATATTGTGGAATTGGACACGGTGATAAAAGACACTTGTCCAAACTTGATTTTGGCCTAGCAGCGTGTGGGCCTCCGAGCTACACACTCTTACATTTAATTACATAACACAAATTCTAAAAAAAACGTAACTATATGTTTTTTTTTATTATATGCCCAGCCTGGGATAACTTATACTGAAGAGACTGACACTCGGAACATTTACGAAGAGGAGATGGGCACAAGGGGCATGTACCCGGGAGGCATCAGAGGCAGCGACATGTACAGCTTTGTGAGTGGAACATTACAGTGAATCATTCACAGTCTAACAGGGTGATCTCTTACTATCGCACTGTTGTTCTACTGAGAATCAAAGCACTTTCTAATTCTATTCTCAGGACACGTGGACCAATAGGGGCAGCATGTACAGGGTAAGTACATTAACAGTGTGAAGCCTCGGGACAATATGAGACAGATGAACTGGATTTGCTCCTTGTGAACAGAGCACATACAGCCGCTACAGTCTTCAGGTCAACCAGCACATTTCGGAGCACCTTCAGAGGGTAAGACACAGCACTGAGGGGTGGAGCTAAGTTTTGATGTATGAAAGTATCTTAATGGGTTCATTTCTTTTGCTAGAAATTGCAAATGCTGTCCGGGGGCCAGGCAGAAGAAGTGGGGTACCAGCCTCACGAATACGCCTACGAGGGAAACGGCAGCCGGAGCCAATCGCTGGATCAGCTTTCTCTGGGCAACTTGGATGATCTGCAGTTTCTGGATGATTTGGGGCCAAAGTTCAAGACTCTGGGAGGAATCTGTCAACACGGCATTGAGCAGAAGAACATACGTTTCTGAAAACTAGACAGAAATAAGGAGATATATTGTTTGACAATGTTTGGATCTCCTACAAGCGGACGTCGACTGAGCGGAAATGCTAAAATGGCACTATCCCATCAAATGGGACCTTTTGTCGTGTGTGTGCTGCATGAAGATGGATCTAATGCACTGGTTCAACTGCTGGGGGAGTGTAAATAATGGGACATATACAAACTACAGCTTTGGATTCAAGCAGTATTATGTTTTTGCTGAAGCTTTACTATGGGGCAAAAACAGGGATTTTGTTTGTGACAATTTAAGTTTATGTCCAATTCAGTGTTTTTTATGATGATGATGTAATGGAAGAGAAACAGGAGTTGCTGGAGATGTGTAAATATGTTTTAGATACAGTGCTAGCACAGAATATGCCTTGGCAGTCATTATTTATTTCTGATCAAAGATCTTGACTGTTTTCTACAGATTGTACCGACTGTGCTGACACAGGTCGTCTTTATTTGAATATTCATTTAAAAATGTCTTTAATTGCCTTTTTAACTATAAATCAAACTTTATCAAACTATTCCAGTGCTCAGTAACAAACAGCGCCAGATTCTATGCAAAATGACAGTTAAAAGCAAAAAAAACCAAACTGCTTTGAAATGTAATGTGTTTTTTTTCAGTAAAATGTTCTGAAGGTGCGACTAGCTGCGGCTTGAACAGAACATAAAGTTGTTGTGAATCACTGAGGCCTTATGGCTGTATGATGTTTGATTAGTAGACATTTCTTGTGGTTATTCTCACGAACTGGTCTTGTCAATCCGGTTTTGTTTGTAGAAGCAGCAAGATAAGGTTGGCTCGAGTTCAAAAAACTAAACCTGAACTTAAAAAAACTTGTTATAGTTCAAACTTAAGTACCTGTTTTGCCCGTGCATATTCTAACTCCCTCAACACACGGAGCCTCTGGAAGGTGCAGTTCTGAGGAAAAAGCCAGTTAAACGTTACCATCACAATCATCTATTTATCTGGATTTTATTTTCACTATGACGATCGTAATAACTCACTCCACAGCCCTCAGAACTTAATGGACATGAATCTGTTTGTACACTTTTGTAATAAAACACAGAACTGCTCATTTTCTCATTTATTAATAAATAGCAAAGGCAAATATAAAAAAAAAACAAAAAACTACGCTTGCTTTGGGCTTATGAAAATGTGAAATTAGCGCCCCCTGCTGGCTTCTGCTGTTGTGAGGGATGGGAAAATTGTAATCAATAAAAAAACCGAAAAAAAATACAAAATGTTGGACAACGCACACAACATGACGACGGGTAGATTAAGGCCAGCAAAGATTAGGCTTTTGAATTTATTTATAGCCGTCTACAATGGTCCATCTCTGCACATACCAGGAAATGACAACATGTTTTCATTGAGCTGAATACCTTGTATGCAGTCATTTTATTTCAAGACTTTTAAATCCGCCCTATTGTGCTTGCGCCGCTATAGTTCTAATCCGTGACACCTGTGGATCATTATGTCGTTTATACCAAAATGACTACGTGAAGCTGCCAAATCCAAGGAGTATCACCGATTAAGAAAATAAAACTGGAGAACGAAGAGCGTACGTCACAGTGGCGTGTACCGGTGGAGGTGAAGCTGGCGGTTGATCGGCAAAATGGCGTCTTGAAAATAAACGATTAAAGATTTACTCAAACATGCATCACTCCAAAAACAACTCCAGAGTGTAAACGAGAAGGAAACAACTACACCGTGGTTAAAAGCTCTGAAAAGTCCAGTTTGCAGAATAGGTCTGATTTCACATTTTTCAATAAATAGCTAAAACTCCCTTTACCATCTTTTAACTGTTTTATCTTCTCGATCAAGATGTCCGTCGTAAAGCTCCCGGAGGTGTAGGATCAGCTCTTCAGTGTTCTGTCCAGTGAGAGCAGATACAGGAATAACCCTCTGATTAACAAGTCCTCTCAAAGTCTTAAGCTTCTCTTTGGAATCGGGAAGGTCCATCTTGTTGGCTACGATGGCATGAGGCCGATGCGACAGATCTGGTTCATACTGGTCCAGCTCGTAACGCAGATGTTCGAGTTCTGTCCAAGGTTCCGGAGAAGAAATATCCAGAACAAAGAGGAGAAATCGGCAGCGCTCAATGTGTCGAAGGAAAGACAGACCCAAGCCCCGATTCAAGTGTGCTCCACGGATGATGCCAGGGATGTCGGCAACTATTAGTGTGTGAGACCAGAGAACAGTTACATATTATAAACACAACAAACCTGCTCAAAAATGCATGTATTTACTTGTATTTTTATATCTGTGTCAGTCGTCAGTCGTCCAGGTATGATCCAAAAACTTTTTGTCCAGTCGACAGAATTGAAATATTCTTTTACCAGTACTTTTTTTTTTAATATTCATTCAATTACATTTTTTTATATAGCACATTTAAAATACGACTCAAGCTGCTGAAAGTGCTTCACACAGAGATAAAAACAAACAAACAAAAAAACAAAAAAAACAGATAACAAACAATTATTATTATTATATTTGCATGAGCTCATTTTAAATGTTCTAAAAGCCTCGTATAGACAGGTGTTGTTAGGAATGTCATGACAACATATTTTGAAGTTCGATATATCGCTGAAATAAATATGATAAGACGATAAACGATAATATTAAAACTCATTTATGCCACTGACACAAAACCCCAAGAGCAGATTTAAACCACAAAAACTATTCTAAATCTATAATTTTGTTAAATCATGAGCTGTAATAAATAAACAGCAGAATGAAACACTTCAGTCGTTAGTTTGCGTCTGTAATGAGTCAGACGAGTTATTAATTCAACCTTCTACAGCTCAAATCTGATGATATAGACAAAAAAAAAAAAAAAAAAAATTTCCCAGTTGTGCAAAGAAAAAGTAACACGATAATACTGACCCAAAAACATACTGTTCCATCTAATATATATTGAGTCTTTGTCTGCTCTGGCTTTAACTGGGTGGGACTCAAAAAAAAAAAAAAAAAAAAAAAAATTTCCCAGTTGTGCAAAGAAAAAGTAACACGATAATACTGACCCAAAAACATACTGTTCCATCTAATATATATTGAGTCTTTGTCTGCTCTGGCTTTAACTGGGTGGGACTCTTGTTTTGTTTTATATGATTGCACTTTATATCACCTTTGTACAGCGCTTTGGGCGGCTGTGGTTGTTTTTAAATGTGCTTTATAAATCAATTTGACTTGACTAATTTATGCCTGTGACACAATCCCCCTAAAGCACAATCACCCCCAAATCCTGTTCTAAATGTGCAACATGGTTAAAAATGAACTGCTATAAATAAATGGAAGAATGCAACACTTTACTGATTAGTTTGTATCGATAATGAGCCATAGAAGTTCTCAAATCTTACTGTACTGCCAAAAAACAACAAAAAACCAAAACAAAACATGTCCTACTAGTGCAAAGAAAAGTACACATGAAAAATATAGGAGCCCAAAAATACAGTTCCCTCTATCATGTTCTGAACGGTAAGTTGATGTAGTGATCAGACGTGTTGAAAATGAAATAAACATCTCACGAGAATTATGAATGATCAAAATTGGTGAGTTTTCTTCAGGTGCCAAATGCAAAAAGACCCACATTAGTCATCGCCTTCAGAGTTTTTTCTTGATGCCGTTTTGCGCATGTTCGAAATTGATTAACAAACAAAAAAACAAACATTTAAAACAGTGAATACCTGCGACTTGCTCGTGGTCCCTGTAGTTGACGATTCCCACGTGTGGATGGAGAGTGGTGAAGGGGTAAGCAGCTACAGCCGGCTTTGCGTTGGAGATGGCTCGTAGTAGAGATGATTTTCCAGCGTTAGGAAAACCAACCTGCGAAGGAAGAATTGTAGAATGTGATGATGTCTTACTCTCAGATGGGGGCGAGATGTTCCTATTGATTACATTGTACTTTGCCATGAAATATCCAAAAGGTAAATGCACAAATGTTGAACCTGATCATTTCTATTAGTGATAAGACCCAAGAACTCAGAATTTCAGCCATATATTAATGCCAGCTGCCCCCATCTGTATTAAATATGATTGGCCTAAAGAATGTTGTGATGCATCTGAAACACAGCTATAAAATAATAACAATGGAACAAATCAGCTCAACTCGGAATCAACGAACCTGAGATTCAATTCAAGATTAAATACACAGAACGTTTAAAGTGCATATGACAAATTAAACTACCCATGTCTCTAAAACATAGTTAACAGAATTATATTTAAAATGTTACTAAAAATCTTTGTTTTACTCTTTTTAAACACTCCTGGTTGGAGAGGGGCAGCAGAAATGACACACGTAGATCCAAATCTGTAACTGTTTCCCAGCAACCACAATGTAAACAAGGGCCAAGACTTAAAAACCTGACATGGCAACACCTTTGTTTTGTTAAATGAAGGTTTAAAAGAGAAATTCCTTCCTTCTGTGTAAATTATTCCTGCATTTTGGATGGAATTTTCGGTGTTGATGACTTTGGTGGCTCTATTCCGTTTCAGAATTCACCAAACTGTAAAAAAACGGTGAACGGTTGCATTGTTACATAGCACTTTTCCACCTTCAAGTAACTCAAGGCAATTTACATCAAGGAACCACTCACCCATTCACACACACACATTCATACACCGGTGTACGCAGACACTTGCCCAAGGACACAACGACAGCATTCATCTGCGGGAGCTGGAATTGCACCGCCAACCACTGGGTCAGTGGATCTGACCGCTCAACCAATGATGTTTATATCGAGAGCGGGATTCGAACAGCCAACCTTCAGATCTGTGGACAAACACTCTACTAACAGAGCCACTGTAGCTCCACCAATACTTGTGGGGTTTTTTTGTACTTTTTTCTCAACTTTTTTCCACAAACTGATTTAAAACTATGATGATGATGATGATGATCCCACCAAACCAAGTTATAATTAGATAAACGAGAAACCCTGTCATATGCATTTTAAAACAACTTCAGCTGACCAACGTTCTTCAGATCAACGTGGGAAATTACTTATATTGTAAATTTGACCATCTGACTCACCAGTCCGGCGTGTGCCATGGTGCGTAACTCCAGCTGTAACGCCCGCTCCTCACCGATCTCCCCAGGAGTGGCAGTCAATGGGGCGCGGTTCTCATTGGACAGGAAAAATCGGTTCCCTTTTCCCCCAGCGCCTCCAAAAACAGCCACATACTCCTGGCCATGAGCAGAGAGGTCTACTATTGTTTTACCGTGTTCTTTAACTATGGTGCCAAGAGGTACCTGTAAGACCGACGAGAATCCAACAAACAAAAAGCAAGAGTAGTTGTAGTACTTTACAACTTCTAAAATGTACTTACTCTGATGTAGGTTTGAGTCCCGTTACGACCATAACAATTCTTGTTGGACCCTGCCTGACCGTCCTGCCCTTTGTAAACTGGATCTACTTGAGCAAGTGATTTGACAACCCGGTCAGCTGAAAATTTACAAAACGATTGGATTACAGGGTCATGCGTAAAAATATAGACCATAATAAGTTTGCATTTGTTTACCTTTAATGACGATGCTGCCTCCATCTCCTCCGTTTCCTCCGTCGGGGCCGCCCCATTCCTTGCGCGGTTCACTGTGGAAGCTGCAGGCGCCTTTCCCACCTGCGCCGGCGACCAGTTTCACATTGCGATAGTCCACGAAGTATCGAGTCTAAGGGAACATAAAGAAACAAACTAATGTGTGAAATATGTGTTATTAATTATTTATTTATTTCTTTGTATACAGGGAGGCCCAATGAGAGCACTTAGACTCTTTTTCATGGGTGCCTAGTTACACAATACAAACAAAAACAAACAAAGCAAATAAGTATTTAAGTCCCTATAAAACATTAAAAACAGGTGTGTGTAAAAAAGTTTGTTACCAGATTATTAAATTGTGATTGTGGCACCAAAGTATCCAATTTTCCATGTCCTTGAAGTATATTCCATTTTTGGGAAACAAAACAGCCAAAATCCCTTTTTCCCGTCTCAGTTCTGGTGCGGCTCGTCCTTAGCCCTATACAATCATGTGATCTGGTATTAAATGTTCCCGTATCAATGAAGTTCTGGTGGGCTCGTCCTTAGCCCTATACAATCATGTGATCTGGTATTAAATGTTCCCGTATCAATGATTAGCAAGTGAGGCATTGTGGCAGTCTATGAGGCAGTCCCTTATAAAGACATTCATACAGTGCTGTTCTCTTCTTGCAGACAGCGATGGCCGACCCATTTTTCCATTGAGAATACAGTGAAAAAGAGAATTATGCATTTCAACATGAAGATTATGCAACAGCTCTAAATAAGGCACTACAAAACAAACCAATAAAATAAAATAATAATGGCACTATGAACTAAATGCTAGTATTACTGTATTTTTTGGCATAAAATGTAACTTTCCATTTTGTACGTGCCTACTTCACGTCTGGGGGTGTCACACTTTTTTTTCCTGTCCTGTGGTGTGACATGCCTTTGTAGCAAAATGCAAATAATATTTTCAAAAACAAATCAGTTCTACAACACTTGTAAAGAAGCCTTTTTGCAAAAATTAAATCATTTTTGTGATTTTGTGTCTTTTAATTTCAGACATTTAAACCCGTCCTGTGGTGTGACCTCTCCTGTTGCCCCGCTGGACATTCACTATTGATTATTAATGACATTTGCCATATCATAAAATTGTAATAAATGACTTAATATGTCTCTACTGTTAGTTTAATAATTATGTAACTGTCTCATCTTAAAGAACATCTTTTTAACAGTTAGAATGGTATTTTTTTTTACAGCGCAGGACATCTAGCTGGTGCACATTCAAAGTGCATTGCGTTTTTACAAAAATAAGAAAATGATAATTATTTCTTTTGACTTGTAGCTTAAACCCTTAACCCCAGAGCGCCCCCTGGTGCATAAATGTCAGATGAGCTCCTTCTAGTTTCTAGTTTCAGTTTTAAATGTGTGATTTTTCATGTCACAGGCAGGACACCCTTTGGATTACAGGATTAAACTTTAAACTATCTTCTACAGATTTAAAGTAGACATAAATGTGTAATTTTATTAAATGATATAAATATGCTTCCCTTTAGGCCAACACTTTTATGAACTGTCTGACACAACAGACTCATTCTAGATTTTGTTAAATACAAGTTTTACAGTCACACTAAATATTTCAGTGTATTTTGTTAAAATACTAAGAAATTGAACACAACTTCATTCTAAAACTGCGTGTAATTTATAGAAAACATATCTGAACACAGTTGAGTTGACTTTTGGAGGAAGAAAATGTTTATTTAGAAAGTCATTTAAAGAGATAACACTGAAAAAGTGTGTCACCTGAAAAAACATGCACATCAGTGTTTTCCCCTTTTATTTCCCTCAGTGACCCGTATTTTAACGTTGGACACTTTGGTGACCCCAACATCCTTCTCCAACATGTAAAATACTATCATATAAGTAAAATGTATTGTTTATAGAGCAGAAATCATACATTATTGCAATTAAAATGTCATCCATTCAAACAGGTTGGCAATCTAACTGGTGCACATTACTCATATTATGTCAAATGGTGTTAATCTTTGACAGGTTTTGTGATGAGAACTCACCAGTTTCTTCTCGGACAGCGGTTGTTTCTTCGCGTCTTTGCGGGGTTTGGCGCACAGGACGCGGTCAGTGCTGAATCTCCTCTCCCCGACTCCTCCGGTCACCCCGGGCCTGAACACCGTTAAAACTCTACTTCTCCCATCCGCAAAACAACTCAAATGACTCCCTCTGACGGATAAACTGTTTGGTTTTATGTTGTCAAATATCGACACCCACCAGCGGCCTGTCACCTTTCCAAACATCGGAGCAGATCTGGCATTAGCAGTTAGCAGTTAGCAGTTAGCTTAAACTTCAGTTAGCTTAAGATTCTAACGTCTTTTCAAGGGACAGCGCTCGAATTCAGACGTATCACTAAAAGAAAAAAACATACAGCCCAAAATATAACTCGTGTTTATTAAATTCATGGAGGTTTAATACGAACTTATTACAAATCCATGACCTAACTTCTGTCAACTGTTCGCGACCATGCTGCGCGTACGGGTGCTCAGAGGGACATTTCGCGTTTGTTTTTCTTCTCTACTGCCACCTTGTGTTCAGGCTCACGGTTTACCTCTGCCAATGTGAAAGTTGGGACGTAAAAGTTTGGTAAGTGCATAGCCTGTACAGTCTACGGGTAATAAACACACGTGAGTCATTTTTGGGCCTTTTCTCTCACCGTAGAGCACAGTCAAAGAAAACGAACTGAAAGACCCAAAACTGCTGGGTTTCAGATGAAGTCAAAACATTCTAAAAGTCTTTAATTTAATACAGATTGGCAGCAGCTAAAATGAATATTGTTAGAATGCAGATTTTTGTTGTAACTAGACCCAAAAAACTCACTGTATTACAACAAAACATGGAGTTAAACAATATTCACTGTTATTCATGAATTCATATTTTGAAGCTGTGTTCATCTGTAAAACATTTTTGATTGGCCGATAAAACGTTGTGACGTCGTCTGAAATCCAGCAGCTGGCTGAGTATATTTTATGTACTAGATTCAACATACTGTAAGTAGCCTATGAATAATAATAATTCTCAATAATAATTGTTTACTGTAATGCAACGGTATATTTTTATTGTGTTTATTTAAAAAAAGGAGGGACTACGTCTCTCGGCTGGCCTGGGAACGCCTCGGGGTCCCATCGGAGGAGCTGGAGGACGTGTCTGGGGTGAGGGAAGTCTGGGAGTCCCCGCTTAGACTGCTGCCCCCGCGACCCGGAAGAAAATGTATGGATGGATATTTAAAAAAAAAAAAAAAAGCTGCAAGTCTAGAAGATTTGATATTTTATTTTTTTATAAAACAAAACACATAACAAAAGATTATTAAAGGAAGATCAAGCAACAAACGCTTAACATAACCACAGGCTATACATGAGACATTCTAATTTGTCTAATTCCGCTATGAGTTGAGTCTCACACACTCACACTCCAGGCACACGCAGCACACACACCTGCCGTACGGAGACGTGACGATAAAACACTTGAACACACAGTAAAATGCTTCAGCAGTTTGTCACATCAAATGCAGCCTGTGATTGTCGCTGTCAGTGTCAGGTAGGAGCCGTCTTTTCCTGATGAGCCTGAATTTCGTCTGCAGATGTGAGTTTTGTCTGAGGTAAGCTGACGTAGGCCTCCAGGCAGGACGCGGTCTGTAATACCCTGCTACACAGTTGTTAAGATACTTCAGAATCATGGAAACAGTTGTGTTCTAATAAACTGAGAGACGGGGGGAAAAATGTCCGCGTTGCACTCGGTGAAATACTGAGGCGCCGGGCGCTTGTTCCTGCGTTACTTTGGCTTTCTCACAATCAAATAAAAAATAAATAAATAAACAAATAAAAAAGACTATACAGGGTGAAGCATATGATTAAGTGCTACAAATGTCGTAGATGTAAACATAGACTGTCTCTGGTAAATAAAGTGCAAACAAAACGACGTGGAAACGGAATGGCATCTGGAGTAACGTGACGTGTGACCCCCGCAGTAAAAGGACGTAACATGTACTACTATGACGCGTGGTTACATAAGTGAGTAACTGTTTTGTATTTCAGACATGAACTAGAGATCTCACAGTCTACTAAAGATCATTACTTTAGTGTATTTATGTTTAAACAGTGCTTCTCCAAACAGAAAACTAAACTGACTAAAGTTTAAGTGTAAAAAATATTAAAAACTACTATAGTACTGTACATGAGCCGACGTTTCCACAGTTCTGCCCGGGTCACCACAGTCTCACGTTTCAGCAGCAGATCTTATTGCTGATAGTTCCCGTACTGACCCTGCAACACAAAACGAAGGATTACAACCTCGATACCGCTCAGTACTGAAATAATAATCTAGGGCTGGTGGATTAATCAAGTTTGAAAATAGTAAAAGAAAAAATCAGTTCTGTATTTAGTTACTGAAAACCTGAGGGATTACGCAGCCAACTTTGGAAATGCTAACTGGATGGTTACAATTAGCAAATTAGCTGCAAATATAATAAGAATAGTAATAATGATAATAATAATAGTAATATTAACAATAATA
>KN484444.1:0-21067 GCA_000787095.1 Periophthalmodon schlosseri
TATATTATATATATAATTTCAGTCTTTTTGTCAATTCTGACCATAATTACTAATTAAATTATTATTCAAATGTGAACTGTGAACAGAATCCTATTATTGAAAGATGAATTGCAAATCACAATTGCAACCCTTGACAGAAAATCTTAATTAGACATTTGACTCAAATCGTTCAGCCCTAGTCCAAAGTAATACAAAGCCCCAATAACACGTAGTGTAGAATCGATGTGTGTCGACTGTGTGTAAAATACTGCTGCATCATGTGTTTTTTTATATTTGTAATGCCAGGATGAAAAGGACATACTCACCATGTCTGTATCCGACACTGGGCCGAAGCTGGTCACATAGATGTTTGTTCTCACTTCTGTCACGCTCTCTGAGGAGACAGCACAACGCACACATCAAACACAGATCTGCAGCTCTGTCTTTCTAAAGCTGATTGTTTGTGCACGCCACGCTCCAGTCTGCCTCTTGGCATTTTCGTAAGCGCTTCTCACAAAAACTCACTCATCACGGGTTAGGGGAGCTTTAAACTGTGGAAGGGGCTAAGGTAGTGCTTACAGAGGAATTTGTATCCTCGTGAATTGCTTAATACCTGCATGTTTGTGATCTTTGTGTAACACTTTGTCAACATTAAGTCAACGATAGAGAATCAGACAGTGAAATGTGACCTTAACATGTAGAACTGTGTATGTGTGCTCCATTATGAAGAGGTAACAAAGTGTGTTCTTTTATCTCAGAACCAATTGGAGTATTTATTCTTCTTTGGCACCACTTTGTTTCAGTTAGACTAGTTACGTCCACTTCAACAACAAGGCAAGCCTTTGACCCAAAATAGATTCACTTTAGTCTGCTCCAAAAACATTTAGCAGCCCCAAGGGACGGGATCAGAGGGAAAAACAACAGCTCAGCACAGACTATCCAGGTCTCCGACGAGCTTCAGTCTGCCCAAATAAAAGGCCACTTTTCACGTGTCATGTGCACTATTGTAATCTCATTAGGCACAATGCTATTGGACAAGGACATTACATGACTGTTACCAGGATGTGGTGTTATGAGGCCAAGTGTAATTATATTCTTATGTACCAGAGCACATACAGAGTCGCTTCATAACAGCTTCTTATGTCACAACAATTTCACAATTAAAACAAAACACATAAAATTAACACAACATAGAGCATTAGTCAGCAAAGTGAAATATGAATTTAATTACAGGTCCTTACAAAGTCTTTTGAAAATGGCTTTAATAAAGCGCTAAGTGGGGCATGATGGTGACAGATCCAGTGGTGTGGGCTGAGTCAGCTCCTCTGGGCACATGTGTAAAACAGCCCATTGGTCCAGTGGAGACAAATAGCTGCTCCCAGAGGAGCACATCAGGAGAGCGATGAGGCCCTCCTCCGAAAGTGAACCCATCTTAGTCTCTCCCTGTGTCCCAGATCTAAAGACCACCCACAGGTGAAGTCTCAGTCCTCTGGCTAAGGCCCCCCGAGAGGAGCTGCACCTCCACATTAATCATCCCACTGACACAAATAGTTTGTACAAATATGTGATTATCACAACACACCGTCAGCACTTTGCATGGCTGCCATATGGGGAATAGAATGAGTTGCCATTTTTGTGCATTTTTAACAATGTACTAGAGCACAGGGCAGAGCTAATAGGTGGAGCTGAAAATGAAATGAAATAGTGTTTATTAGTTTCAGTATTACCTGTGCATTGCATACTTTTAGCTGATTTGGCTGACAATTTTAGCTGACATATTTTGTTCAATATTAACATTAATCATAATTACAAGTCCACTTTTCTACATAGTATATAGAATATGGTAAGCAAGTGCTGAGTTGACTGATGATATAAATAGGATAAACTTCTTATTAAAATCCTGTTTTCTACACTGGCGTGTGCTTGGTTCCTCTGGTTTCCAACAGTGTGGGTCATCCAGCCCAGAGCGTGGAGCCTGCGGCCTGGGCAGCAGAGCAGAAATGACCATTCCAGCTGGCTGCTCCAGAAATGGCCCACCCTGCCAAAGCATGTGGACCCTCTGTGAGCAGTTAGCAGGTCCTCAGGGAGGCCATATTTGGATGACAAGGCATCAATTAGGGATCTTTCCACTGACATACGTTTGAGGTTATATGCCATTTGGGCCTGATTGAACAAAGAACTCACCCCAGGGAAATGCATTTCCATAACGGCACTGCACAGGGACACAGCCTCATTATAATGCATGTGCTATTGTGCTGGTCAGAATGTCTCACATAATGTGCACAGGGAAGATTTATTTCAAGGCTCATAAGATGGATCCCTTTGACTATATCTTGTAAAGCATGGGATCAATGTCCACCCCAGTGTTTCACACATAACAATGCTCTTATAGTGGAAAAATATAGAATTCTCTCTCTTGACTGGTCACAAATCACAAATGCAATTGAAATATCACATCAAAATGTAGTTGAGTTTTGTCCAGATTTGAGATGTTTTACTGTGCCAGATCTTACATTGATGTGGGCTATAACTTACCTCCAAGCCCGGGGCGTAGCCGGTTGTCATATCCATCCAACAGCCTGTCGAGAATGCGAGTGAAAATAGTGATGTTGTCTTTGCTGTCGTCTGGTATCGGCTCCTTGTGCCCCACCACAGCCCTGAAAAACAAGATGGCAGAGTCAACAGACTAAAGACAAGACAATTCCAAACAATCAGATCACTCTATTATAAAAGCATTGATAGATGATGGTTAAAAGCAGCATTTCCCAACCAGGGGTACAGGGACCAAGCACTTTGCAGATTTTAATTTAAATCTGTAAAGATTTTTGACATCATAAAATGAAAACAAATAATATAATAGCAATAACTGACAATATACTACTATTGTAAACTGACTGATTTGCCTCCAAGTTCAGATAAAGCTTTGTGGGTCTCGGTCTCCCCCCGAAAACTCTCCACAGACTACAACAAATAACAAATTATCAGCAGAACCCCCATCATGCATCACATCACTCCAGTCCTCCAGCAGCTCCACTGGTCACTCCACCATATCTCTCTGAGGTCCTCCATGTCTCTGCTCCTACCCGCTCCCTTTGGTCCTCCTCCTCCCTCCACCTCTGTACCCTCCACCTGCCTGGTCACCATGGGGGCACGAGCTTTCAGCTGCTCAGCCCCTAACCTCTGGAACTCCCTCCTGCCTGAACAAATGACTTCTCTATCCCGTTTCAAATCACACCGCAAAACCCACCTTTTTAGATCAGCCTATTCTGTTTAATGTTGCTATAATTGTATAATGTTGTTTTATTGTGTCTTGGCCTTGGGTTGAGACAGAAAAAGGAACCACTGATTGAAAGTGTCCATTTTGAGGTCCAGGTTTCACCCCACACAGTACGCACTAAGCAGCATTTCATTTGTGTATTCATGTGTTATCAGTCACTGGGTATTAATTTTCATGGCCCTTAGTCCTGGCAGAACAATATTGTGCAGAGATGAAAAGGCCACTATACAGTAGGTGGGGCGCTCACGAGTTAATGAGTAGCATCTTTAATTAAACTCAAATCTCAGAAGAGCTGACCTATAATAATCCAAGTAATCCCTATCAACAAGCTCCTCATACCCTGATCAACGGTCTCCCCCTCTCGTTTAGGCCTAACTGTAAGCACAGAGCTTTACGGAGTTAGCGCTTCAAGAATATACCAAATTTTCCCACAGTATTGCTCAAAGTGAAGCCGTGCAACAGTAAATCTGGCTTCGCTACGGCTCTTAAAAAGGCTTTCTCGCTTAATCTGTGTCATAATAACAACCCCGCTCCAATGTCCATCGCAGCTATGGCCTCTACATCACAGTAACGCTTACTGGGTGAAGGTCACTCTGAAATATGATTGTATGTCTAATTATTATCATCTTTGGGTGTTTAAAATGAGACTGCTGCATGCGCATAGTGGACGTTTTGGCTAATGGTTTTGGCCTGGGTAAGTGGCTATTATGTGGGCATATGTGGGCATGAATAAATATCAATTAAGCATCAGGGCTCCTTCATGTTTCGGTGAGCTTCCCCCTGTACACTAATCCAGAAAGGACGTTGTGTCTATTTTGGGAATGAAAATTATAGGCTTCGGAGAGACTTCTAACCCTTTATTACCGACTGGGAATTCAAATATTATGTCAGAACGCATAGCTTTATAGTCCCTGGGTGCACTTTACTGTATATAATTCTATTTTTGCAGCGGAGGTGGAATAATGCAGGTAATGTCTAAGCTAAAGTGCTTTCTCTTTAGACACAGTCTTTTAAGTTATAGCTCACAGTTGGCACCACGCTGAGAAGGGCACTGCCTATGATATGTCTTGCTGTCTAATAGGTTAGCACAGCAATTGGAACTAAGGGATAATATATATGTTATATATGTGAAATGTAGGATTCAAAGGCAGATAAACACAAGTTGTGAATATTTGAAAACAGCTACATCCCTAAGTTCTTGTTCGAGCAGCTCCCACCTGACAAAACAAATTCCAAAGTTCGTGAAATGAGTGCCATAGGTAATATCTCACTTAGCATGAATAATACATCGGACAAAAAGCCTCTAAGGCCTCCCTGACGGCATCGCTGGAAATTAAAAAATTAATGAGAAACCTTTCATACCTAAGAAGTTTGCTCTACACTAAAAAATAACGCTTCCAGTTGTAGGGCCTGTACACCTTGTTTTCCATGTATATTGTATACTGTATACTGTATAAGCATAAGTCTGCTCTGTACTGTTTGCATCTAATTATAAAGTACTTTATAGTCTGATCATCAGAAAGTGCACGGTTAACATGCTAGTGTTGTTAGCTTTACTGTGACAGCAACCCTCTGGTAGTGAAAAGCTCTGAATTCAAAAGGTGAGTGAAGAATAACTGGACCACTGCAAGTCGTTTAAAATGAACTAGTTCTCTTTTTCACATTTTTAAGACAGTAAAAAGCAGGTACAGTACCATTCAAAAATGTTAAATGTTCTACAGTGTTTTAAAGGGATATGAATGAACTTTAACTTTAGCTTTAAAATAGTCAATGTTTATGGGAAGGAGAAGGTGCAAGATGAAAGCCGACTGCATTTGCACGGATGACGTTTGACAAAGATTAGTGCTGTAATGTGTCCTCCATTTTAGATGCAGGTGTTTAAATATTTACATGTGTCATGCATTCTAGCTATAAATAATGTTCCTATTTATTAATGTGTATGACTTGTGATTGCACTACTGTGTTGTCACTGTGAAGTTGCAGTTTGTTGATAAAAAGTGAATATTTGATGACGAGAGTGCCATTAACGAATGCTGTGTGAACTTCTTTTCAAAGCTGAGGCAAGAAGAACAAGTCCACAGTCCACATGGCACTGTTTTCTTACATAAAGCTTTGGCAATGTCCCAATATGGCTCATCATGTAGTGTTGTGTACTCTATGTATGTACCAAACAATAACGATAGAGGTCCATATTTTGTTGTGTATTTTCTGTACTCCTTTAGTTGTGAGGTAAAGTGATAAGTGTCTAACCTGCTGCTCATGATCACTAGGTGGTTAATTGGCTAATTGCCATAATTCATATAATTGGTTCATGAAAGTAAAGTAACAACTGCTAGTTATGCTCTACAGTTGAGTAATGATGCTGTTTCATCTGACCTACAGAATTGTATATATGAAATCAACTGTTCCCTAAAAAATGACATGATAAGTAATTGTCATTACTGTCTCCAAATTGACTCATATTATTATATTTTCTCTGGCTCTATACAAAGAATTTCCTCATTTTCTCTCCATATATAGTTATAACAGCTCTTAATGTCAAAATGAGTGTGCTTGCTGCGTCCAATTATAAAGCAGCTTTACTTACGGTAAGTAAGTAAAGCTGGTGCACTTAGCATGATAGTAGTTATTAGCAGTGGAGTGACAGCCTCCGGAAGTTGTGAAACACACTTACAAACTAGTCCAGTGAGGTTCATCTGGTCATCTGCTAATTTATTTTAATAGGGACTTTAAACTGGGACAAGGGGTCTTTTTTACTCTCACACACCTGGGATACTGCCCTGAAAAAGTCGCACTGCAGATGGCGCTGTCGTCCTGCCTCTACCGGGAGGAAGACAGCGCCAAAACCTGTTTAAATCAGCGGACTGGACACGCTACAGCAACATCTAATGACCACTCTGAGGAAACCCGGTAGTGAGCAGTCGAAACTGTCAGGAATGAAAACAAACTAAACCTTGGTCTGAAAAAAAGAATCTATTAAAATAAATGCACTTGCAAACTCATTGGCAGTATGAAAGTGAGCAAGTGACCAGTGCAAGCTATTTAAAATGACTTAGTCCTGTTTTTATATTTTTAAGACAGTGAAAAATAGGTAAATGCTTGTTCATTCAGGGGAATTTCAATGTGAAATAGGAGCAATGCTTCAAAACCAGTTACTTTCATTGTGTCCTTGGGCGAGACATTTCCCACTTCAACCACCTTGCCTTTGTATGTATGTCGTGAAAGATTGAGCAGATGGCACAGACTGTAACCCTCACTTCCGTCTGTAGGCAGTTACAGAAATATATTAACACCACCAAGTATGGAGTGGATAAATAATGCACAGAGTTGTAAAGCAACTTTGAAATACAAGTCCAAAGCAATATTGTGTGTTTATGTTTTGAGCACTGAAGACATATTTCAAAATACGATTGTTTTCACTGTAGAGGCAATTACTGACTATAAAAGTTTTCCGGCTGCTCTGAGCGAGGTGTGTGGGCCCGGCCGGTCGGGTTAGTGGACCGGGCAGGAGCTGAGTGAGTGAACTGGCTTTGATCCAAGGTTAGTGCGGTGAAGCAGTCTGACAGGTGCGGACTGCAGACTGGCCAGTGCAGGAGATGTAGCGGAGGTCTCTGGGGGCACACAGGTGCTCTGACCAGCAGGCTGAGCTGTGGACTAAGTGGGCCGGCCTGAGGCATGTGGCCAGTAATGAGAGCCGTTGTGTCAGTGAGAGGGTGCACAATGCGGAGTGGTGATGGCAAACAGATGTTGACTTATGAGGAGTAATTATACAGTAGGCCATCACTGCTCTGGGCTGGAGGTTTCTGCATGTTTTATATGGTCAGTTATATTCACTGAAACGGCTCAATCTTTAATACATCTCATGAAAGTTATATGCAGTCACTCACCGAGGATTTAATGCCATTTCAGTCACACATTTCCAGTCATACAGGGCTGCACAATATGTCCCAATTGAATCTAAATCACAAGTTGAGCTGGTGCAATTATCAAATCGCAAAGGATACAGTTATTTTGATGATACAATGTCACAACATAATCCGCATACTCTTTTTTGACTAACTTTCATTTTAACTCTTCATGTGTGAAACTAAATTTACTGAGACCTATAGTTTTTGGGGGTTTTTTAAGATGTGAAAAGCTTCAGGGCAAGTTTCCAAAATTAGACTTTATAGCCACCAATGATACTTAAAGAAAATGAGAACTAGACATTG
This sequence comes from Periophthalmodon schlosseri, assembly GCA_000787095.1. Taxonomy (NCBI): domain Eukaryota; kingdom Metazoa; phylum Chordata; class Actinopteri; order Gobiiformes; family Gobiidae; genus Periophthalmodon; species Periophthalmodon schlosseri. The sequence goes on from KN484444.1 coordinate 7,468, forward strand.
GAGAGATAACACATTTTTTGTCTGTTCCATCAAATCTATCCAATTAAGTCCTATGGTTTTAAAACTGGGGTACATCAATTTTGAAATGTGAAAATGGGACGTATTCAGATAAATCTAACTCCTAGCTCTCACAAACGCTTTGACACATAGGCCTATTAAAAAGCACGATTTTTTAGCCAGTGAAGCAAAAAACGGGGTGGACCGCCATAGCACAGCCAACTCACTCTCATCCCGTTAGGCTCTTTATTCCAGATTTGTGATCAATAATGAAATTTTTTACATTTAGCCTAGATGCAGACAGTGTGCAGTGTTCTGATTTTGTGCTGCTTTTACAAAAGGCTAGCAGTAGTAGTAGTAGTAGTAGTAGTAGTAGTAAAAAAGCCTGGCGCCCCTCCTTTAAAAATGTGTCTGCTCCTCCTGTTTGATTGACACCATCATTTTCCACTGTACTGTTAGCTCTGTTTAATAGCTTGATCATTATTTTACCAAATCGCCTATTAAACTTTCACAAAACTTTTAATCCCTTCATGTTTGTCCTGATTTGAATACAAAGTGGAGCCCTGAGCGCTGTCCTGTCATCCAAACCTCACGAAATGCTACGCAAGTGCTTCCCACTTCCTACGGAAGCCATGTTTGTATCACAACTGATTGATAAGGATCCAGGCAGCCCAAGACAGTTCTCCTGCCCGGCTATCTGCTTCTTATGGGGGGCCGGAAATAGAATGGCAGGGATTAGAAAACACTGAGTCCGGTGGAGAAGATGTGACCTTTCTCAGCTGTTGTTAGCCGTTAGCGGGGCAGTTAGCTGGTTTATTTGAATCATAACTGGCACGGTTCTGTCATCTGAATTTCGACAATGGCGGGGACTATTGCTAATTAGCACATTCATGATTAACAAATGTATGCATGAGTTAACCTTTACAACTTTCACTAATCTTCCCCACCAGATCCTCCCCCTCACATTCACTCAACCAACAATGGATTGATAATGTTATGCAGCGGAACATTCTGCAGCGTATTGTTTTCTAATAGTGGAGGCCTTGTATCACTCAAAGCTTGTACAATATGACTGATTGGTCTTTGTTTGCTTTATTCTTTTGCTTTTCACTAGCCTGTTCTGAGCAGATAAATAATGCAAGAAAAATGTTAATAGTTGATTAGATGCATAGCTTTAGACTACTTTCATATCCACAGTAGTTAATCTCTTTCTCAGAGTTTCACTTTAATTACATTTTGTTTAAAGTATAATTTAACACTAAATCAGCCGTTTTACTAAACTGTGTCTGGTTTTTTAATACATGCTTCTAGTCAAGTGTTTGTCATTTTAGTGCAAACTAGGTTATTTTTGCAGCTTTGTGGTCTAAAACTGTCTAAAACTGCCTCCCGTGTGCAGTACATTTCATAAGTTTTATACTGAGTCACTCGTTTTCATACAACCAGAACAGGCCTATATTGCATTTTACAAGCAAGTAAAAAAGGTCAAACGTAACTTGACTAAATATGTTTTCCAAACCAATAAAGGTATAATTTGTCCTGGACGACACTCCGTGTAGTGGCCCCTTCACAGGAATGACCTAAACTGAGTGTTATTTAGGGCAGAGGGAGAAGGGAGCTGTTTGGAAAATTTTTGGACTGTAGCTGTGGGTGGAGTTTAGATGCTTAATCCCACTTTACATTTTCAGGGAGATTTTTATTTGATCGCCAAGACAATGAACCTGGCTCTCCCCAGACTGATACGTGTAGTCCTCTGAATAGAGTTCTACACATCAATCTGGGATGGCTCTCGCTGACGCATGTGAGTGTTTGAGTATTCATCTTGCTGGCAAGGCAACATGACAATAACTTTCAAAGTTGACTGCTTCATTGTATATTTCTACAACAGGTTGAGATTTTGACCCATCCGTGGCCAGTACTGTAGTCCAGCTCTTCTAGAGACTCCCTTGGCTCTGAGCTGCCAGCTGAACCACAGTGCCTCCAGCTTGTTCTTGGCCCGCTCCAGGCCTCCTCCCAGTTGGCTGTGTCTGCTTTTCTTCCCTAGGCATGCACCTGGGGGACATTTTTAGTCAATGCAAAAGGCAACATCTACCACAAACACTTCACTTCTGCAGTAGGGTGGTAGGTTAAGGATGCCATTGGGGACGGTACTTCACAACTTTCACTACTTCTACCCACTGTATTGCATTTGCTTTCTGACCCAGACTGAAGAACTACTGAGACAATTCAAAGTTATTTTCTATAGCCTTTATGACACGATAAGATTACAACCACAACATCTGTTAAATACTTCCAGATAAAATAAGAAGCGCCGACCAATTTAAACTCTCCTGATCTATTGATCACCATTAAAAGAAAAGTTTGGAAGCACAATCTGTTCAGACTCAGGGGGAAAGAGGGAAATGAAGATCAATGGGCAAATGTGACTTTCCAACTCCATGTGTAACTTAAGTTTGTTTACTTTTGTAAAATTCAAGGATATTATTATTATTATTATTATTATTATTATTATTATTCAAGGATACTTTTGTAATGGTTGTCAAATAACTGCAGCTGAATTGCAAAGTAAAAATATGAACTGACTCATTTTCATTGGTCTATTCCAATTGTGGCGACATATGGCATTACTGCCTTCAGTTGACCCATGACTGACACTTTTCCATTGACGTCATGCTGTCTTCTGTCTGAGCTTAATGACACTTGAGTGAAGGAGTAGCATCGCCAACTGTTCGATCTTGAGTGGTGCCTCTTCACATCAAATATCGCAGAGAGTGCATTTTGATCAGCATCTGTTGATATGGACACAATAGGTTTACTGTTGCTAAGCTCCTCACAGTGTCATGTTGTTAAAATGCAGTAGCAGTGTTAAAGTGCAAGCTCTAGACTCCACACAGCATGGCCTCTCTTCCATACTCATGCACTGCTAACATTATAAATAGCCTTAATAAAATATGAACAATTACTTAATTCATAATGAACAAAATGTTTATTAAATGTAAATTTAGAGATGGTATTCCTTTACTTAGCACAGAATGCCATTAAACTTTTATCTTGCATTCATATTGCTCAAAAATACATGAAAAAACCTCTCCATAAATATGACCCGTAACTTGGTCTAGGGAAGTCACCTGCCGGTCGTTTAATGTAATACTGTTGAACATTTCAGCAAACCAATTTTTTGACCAGAAAAGTTACCCCTTAATTAAGTAGTTACTAAGCCATAAGAATTCTAAACTATTTGTTCATTATCACTGTAGTCTTTGTTCCTGCTGTATTAAGGCTAATTACAGTGTAATTAGAGTTAGTTTAGTCTTTATTTGAAGGAACATTAAGACTTTCTGAAACATTAAGATAATAAAAAGCAGAGATGCTATGCACCAGATTAGAGCTAAATAGTTAGGATCCATCTGCAGTCCCTAATTTATTATAAAGTGGTTCCCATGAGTATACTCTATTTCTTCGGTTGTTCAGGTCCAGTCTATGTTCCCAGCTTGTCTTCCATTTCCAGAGATCTTGCCCTGATTCTTGAGTCCTATGTCCGTTTTTAGTGAAAGTATCGTCTTTTCTTGATCTTACATTTTGCTTGCTGTCCTTGATTCTGACTGTTTTATTCATTGCCATGACAACCAAGGTCAGTGGTGGGGCCAGGGGAACGTCATTGAGAATGATGACCTGTCTTGTCTAAGATTAAATGTGGACCTGAGAGGACTGGACAGACAGAGCTGTGTCGATAATGTTCAATATCTCATTACAGCATTATACAGTTATATAGGACTTTAATCAAGAAGGTGTGTGGTCCTGGAATCCCAACTGTCTTAACCTCTCCCTTTCACTGCACTGCAAAACATGAAAATATAGTTCAAATGACGGAGTCAGAATGTTCAATTCAATTTATTTTTGTATAGCCCAAAATCACAACATCTGTTGCCTCGCAGGACTTAACAAAAATAACAGTGTCATCTTGATCCTTGTAGTTTTGAGTAGTTTAGTCAGTTTAGTCAATTTCTTTTATGGCCTTGAAATCAGAACATGAATCTGGTTTGGAAAATGGCACTTAGTTCATTGGCAAAAAGTTAGCTTGTAAGAAGCAAACAAAGCAAACAAACTAAGATAATCTATCTCCATCAACGTAAATGCATCTACTACTTAAATAAAGATTCATAAATTTGGATTGATTGACTATTATTGCACTGCTTTTTTGAACTTTCCCCTTTTCAAGAGGTGAAACTCATCCACACTTGACCGCCTTGTTGTCCAATTAAAGTGGAACAAAAAAAATCTCACTATATCATTTTCGACATGTGCAAAGTCTTGTGGCAATTTTATCTCGCAAGATCTTGCGTCATGAGATCCAGTCCCATCATGGTTTAAAGAGTCCCTTATAGATATAATCTATGAGATAAACAATACTGACACCAACCTACTTTCTCCCTGGGCATTTCTGGAAAGTGTCAAGGCCCTCTGCTATACTCCACACAATATCTCCCGGGATTACCGGTAGTGCAGTGACAAGCATCAGGAGCAATGAAGACATAATTTATAACTGCTCGGAGACCTGGTATTATCTTTACAGCTTACTCGCAACACAGTTCTGCTCGTTTCTCATGAGGCAGAGATGTAAACAAAAATACGCAGACTGGAGATGAGATTGAATGCATGGCGAGCACTGATGGGCAGAGAAACCTTAGCTCTGACCTCTCTTTTTAATTCAGCATCTCATTACAATCCTCTAGTGGTTCGCAGTTATTACAGCGAGGGGGTCCAATGCATTAAACATGACCAGGTTAAAGCCATTGTAAAGCGAAATGCTCATAGTATATAGCCGTGTTTAAGCTGCAGGTAGAGGCACAACATTTTAAAGCTGCAGGTTTGGATCGGCCGCTCTGAGAGTAAATATTTTCCCTCCTTCTCATTACGGGGCTCCTTGACAGCTGTGTTATCCTTTCATCATTTTCCCTCTTGCTAACACATGTTCACTCTTCTCTGCTCCTTTTAACTCAATCTCTCTATGTGTTTTTGCTGACTGCAGCTAAAGTGTCTATTTTTTCAACCTGTAAAAGACATGAAAATGAAAGATATTCTACTGAAGTGGCAGTCCTCAAATCATCTTGGGACATTGGTTTTTCCATTGAGAGTGCAGAACACAGCTCACTGTATATATGTTTACTGGTGTTAATATCAGTGCTATTTCGACAGCGTGATTCATCATTCAGTCAGTCAGTGAATCGAGAGACTGCATAATGTTACACGCAGCAACTTGTCTCAGTTAGCGGTCGGTACATGTGACCACAATGTGATCTTCAATAAGCACACATACAGCAGCAAGGACGAAAGAGGAGGTCAGCTATAAGATAAATAGTCATCAGAAATACCAAGCCTGTAGAGACTATAGTACTCATTATCTGGCTACAGCGATTTCCTTATGATAATGAGTATGTTTTGAAAATTGTCATAGCATCATACAGGTCAACAGAAACAACAAATCCTAGCAATTATAGGGTCGTGGGTGTAATTTTGAGATATCAAGGTATGAAGTTCAATCACACAGAAATAAAACAGGAAATAATAATACACTAAAACAAGAAAACAAAATGTGGTTTCCCCCATCAGCCCAAATTATGCGCAAATGCAGACGACAATAAACTGTACGTATGAATTACTCAATTTCAACAAAAAAGTTCATCAAAGTACCAACTGAATTTTTACTATTTTCAAACTTGCTAATGGCTGTGGTTCTTAATTGCACCGTTTGCTGAGGAAAAGCATAAATAAATCAGAATGTAATCTTCACTGAACAGTAGCAAACAGCACCTGCGACATCAGTAATGCACATTCATATATCTGCAGGTACAATAAGGCCTGATACAAACCTGCACCACACTTTTCCATCAGTGAGAAAAATGCACTGCACTACTTGAGTTGAGTCAATACCTTATACGATTAGCCTTATCTAAATACTGCAGGCAAAAGTAAGTTTGCTAATACAAAATCTGCCTGTGTAATGCAGACTGAAAAATGTCCAGCCAGCCCATTTCTATCGTTGTAAGTCATTTAAAAATGATACATAAACGACCTGCAGTCACCCACAGCTAATTACTGGACCGGACTCACCAGTGAGACTAAACTGACACGGGCACAGATTTGATCCCACTTTATAACCACAGGATTTGGGCTGTAGGTTTTAGTGCAAGAGCTGGCATTAAAATGTTCTGGGCCTTTTCCTGTCTATGGTTGAATACAAAATAAAACGAGATGACACAGTGTTAATCATCGGAGGTTATAGCATACAAATCAGTCAGCTGTCGCCCATACAGAGGAGGGGTGAAAGAGGAGGGCTGTGTATTCTAAGGCACAGAGTTTCAATTACAGTGTATGGATTGCTGAAGTTTGCAGGAGAGAAAACAATAGCTTTAATTATGATTCCAGTTATTATCAAAGGCACCAAACCATCTCTCGATCAACTGCACACATGGATAAACCGTTGTTATCTTCTTGGCTCGGGCTCACTACAACAATTGGAGAGATCCATCTTGTATTAAGGGACTGGGGCTTTGTGTGTTTAATCTAGATTATAGGACTGCTGTCTGGCAATTTGTACCATGTAACAAGCCGCTGGTCTGTGTGAGATTTTAGGGGCAGGACTTTGGAAATGCTTGGCACTGTTGGGAGGGATTTAGAGACAGTGCCCCACACATTCACATGTTACTACAACAGTTTATTAGGCCTTCTGTTCTTTGTTATTTATCCCACTGGTACTAGGCCAGCACAGTATTCATTTGAACCATGAGCTCCAACCCTTTTAAGAGAAGTATGCTAATTAGAAATGCTGCAATTGCAACTGGAATAAAGGCTGACAAAGAAAAATTAGACGTTTTAAAACCTTCTCTTGTTATATCATAATCAGAGCCCGTACTTAATAAAACAGAAAGGGCACCTCCATTATTGATCTGGCAAATGGCTGGAACTGAACAGATATTCTGATCGATCATGCTGATCCTGTCATTTGCTCAACTAAAGAGAACTGACTGTTGGATAAATACAGTTAAGAGGCTTTAAGTCTACTACAGCACAGAGCTTTGGAGTTTTTGAGTGAATATACAGTATACTTATGTTTCACACATTTTGCATGCATTGTTACAGTTGTAGCCTTTAATCCATGAGCAGACTTGTACTGCACTGTGTGCTGTTTCCTGGATGTGGAACAATTACATTTGGAGACAATGGAGCAGCATGTACCTGCCACAGGATTATATTCCTGGAGACATGAAACCCACATCAGGCCCTTATCAGACCCACATCAGGCCAACATGTGCAAATGTGTGCACACTTGTGAGTCTCATTGATGCCCTCTCTGTGTGGATGGATTGTTTTTATGAGTGTTTTTTTTTTTCTGCTGCATTCACAGGGCAGGTGTGTGGACACCTTCAGGGAAATCTATTTCAGCTGTGCTTTGATTCTCGCCTGCTGGGATCTTCTCTAATTGGCTACTTTGAAGATCATTGACCAGATGCGCTCCATATCAATAAAGAATTGATTGAAAAGTAATGAGGACCCACTATAATGAAATTTTCAAAACAAGCAGGGAGAATTGTTTCATGTAGGATTGGTACCAGCTAGTAAAAGGGAACATTAAACAAAAGACATGGTTTGAATATTGAAATCATATAATGTGTTATTTTTCTATTGTTTTGTTTTATTGTCAGGCTGTGTTTAAAGGTTGTTAATATGCAATGTTCTTATAGAAAAACAAAGAAAATCATAATACCATCCTTCCCATTTAAATTCTAGAGCCCTTGTCCTCAATACATAACATTTTTCATAGAGTCATGCACAGGGCATGGCATGGATTATCATCTGAATTATGTTAGCCACTTAGCATAACAGATATAGTTGTATATATGCATGCATATGTGCAGATATAGTATGTATGATTTACTTTTACACTGTTTCAGTCTTTTGTAAAAAAAGAGAAGAGAAATGACTCAGTTCCTGCATGTTTACCGCTTTAGCCTTTGTCTTAATGAGTGCTTTGGTAATAACTTTGTTTATGTGCTCATTAGAATGCATAATTTAAAGGCATATTACAGCCCATTTTCAGAGTAGAATAACTTATAATAGCATTATTATCCCTATAATTATAGTATTTCAATTCTCTGTCTCCAGTAAATATCAAAATATCATACATATTGATCAACCTTGTGTTTTTCATAAGGGTTATAGGGTTACAGTTGACCAGACTGATAGATCATCTGTACTAGAAAACACAGAGAGAATCCTTTGTCCCTCTTTTTAACATTACCTGTCTAGTGATCTTTTGTTTCTCCCATTCCACTAAATTATGTCGCCTCAATCAGCAAAGTCTTTTTTCATGAATAAATTACCCTTGTCTGGAGGGTGACACATTAACCTTGACAACGCCACGGAAACGGACCATATCTGTTGCCCGGGTCACATCTCAAAGTGATGCCACCTCATGAATAATTCATGAGAGGAGCCAGGAACGCCAAAGGGTGCTAGCGAGACTTCAGAGGCCAGCTATAGGCAAGTTAGTCCACTCCTTCCCACAGCTATTGATTATGTGCCATGTTAGGCTGTGACTTGGCAACATATTACAAACAAAATAGGCAACAAGACGGCCCCGCTGTCTAGACTTGTTAAGTGTGACCGTGGATGAGAGCCCTTGAATAGTAAATAAATAAGGCTGCAAATTCACATGTAACACACGTACTCGATAGCTCAATCAGACCTGGACAGACAGAGGAAAATGAGAAGCATTGGTGAGACTGCTGATACTCAATAAGGCAGCTTGGTTATGGAAAAAAGTAATTATGATCTCAATTATTGGGCTTCATTGAAATCACAATTATTAGAAACATTTATCTACTGTCAAAAGTTAACCTGCACAGGAAGAATATGTCACTTATTAGTAATTAGTTATGTTGTGTGTATTTAAAAAGCCACTGTGAGGCAGAACAAGCGCCCATATAACTGGTAAAAATGGTAAATGGTCATATTTTTATTTAGCGCCTTTCCACCTTCAAAGCACTCAAAGTGCTTTATGTAAAGGAACCAGTCACCCATTCACACACACATTCATACATAGTGTATGCAGAAGTGGGTTAAGTGTCTTGCCCAAGGACAAAACAACAGCATTCATCTGTGGGAGCTGGAATCACACCACCAACCTCTGGGTCACTTGGTCTGACCGCTCTACCAATTAGGTTTTTTTCAAGAGCGGAATTCAAACCGCCAATCTTCGGATCAGTGGACAAACACTCCAACCAACTGAGCTACTGTCGCCTTATAACAGAATTTCCTTTAACGGCCTGTACCCAATTTGTTCCCATGTATTTGCGAAAAAAATGTTTGGCTATGATTTAGCTTTACACTGTTTCAGTCTTTGGTAAAAAAGAGAAGAGAAATGACTCAGTTCCTGCATGTTTACCGCTTTAGCCTTTGTCTTAATGAGTGCTTTGGTAATAACTTTGTTTATGTGCTCATTAGAATGCATAATTTAAAGGCATATTACAGCCCATTTGGGTTACAGAGTAGAATAACTTATAATAGCATTATTATCCCTATAATTACAGTATTTCATTTCTCTGTCTCCAACAAAATATCATACATATTGATCAACCTTGTGTTTTTCATAAGGGTTATAGGGTTACAGTTGACCAGACTGATAGATCATCTGTACTAGAAAACACAGAGAGAATCTAAGCCTAAGCATTATGACATTTGATTTCTATCCCAATCTGATACCAAATTTGAATCCTTTGTCCCTCTTTTTAACATTACCTGTCTAGTGAGCTTTTGTTTCTCCCATTCTACCAAATTATGTCACCTCAATCGGCTAAGTCTTTTTTTCATGAATAAATTACCCTTGTCTTAACCTTAACAACAAGCCAGTACAGGTCAAAATAAATCAGCTGTATACTGTCTGCGTCTAATTATAAACCGTTTTACTCTCCGAGAAGGGCACAGTTAGCATACTAGTTGTTGTTAGCATTTCCGTGACAGCAAAACTTACTCTGGTCTAAGTTGTGAAAAGCAGTTATCATGGTGGTTAATAATTAGGCTGTTCAGAATGTATAAGGTAAGTGATGAATAACTATGGACCACTGCAAACCTTCTGTTCATTTTTTTTTTTCTTTCAGTTTTTCATGTTTTTAAGACAGTAAAAATCAGGTAGAGTTCCTTTAATTGGCTTTTCTACACTTTTTGTAATAAGTGGATATTTACAATAGGTTATAGCATATCCCTACAGTCACTGGGAATTGGGATGGTGGAACCCCTTTACCAATACAGAAATGACTGGCCAACTCAAGGATTATTCTAAAAACTTCCAACAACTTCAGCTTTGACAATTAATGTACATCTTCACTTTAATGCAAATTCAGAGAAGCTGCTCTATTTCTGGCTTGGATTTCTCACTAAACCAGCTAAGACTTAAAAGCACATGTATAGGTTTAACCAAACAAAGTGATGCTGTGTAAGTACTTCCATACGTTACGTGAGATACATGACGAGTAATGGCAGAAGATTAAAGCTCCATGCATAATGAATTCTGTTGGCCTGGATCCCGCTGGAGACAGAATCAAGACAATTTCCTATCCCAGAATATACCCACATTTCATCTCAATTAAAATAGTTTGAGAACATTTTTAGATATTATGGAGGTATTATTGATCCAATCCTTTTCGGCACAAGTTTTTGCTTGATCAAATGTATCTGTCTCAAATAAAGATTTATTTTCAGCTTTAATCAAATCAGCAATAAGGTTTATTACATTGTATAGCATCTCTTTCTTTCTCTGGGTCTTCAGGTCTATATTTAATACATGTAATTGCAATATGTAATTAATTGCGAGGTGTGTTGTGTGCAGCTAATAAGCAGAGGGAGCCAAGTGGCACCCTGACAAGGCAAACTGGGCTAATCCCTGTCACACTGCTCTGATTTCCTGCTACAGCTTGCTTTCTTCCTGGTCTGGTGAGTCTGTCCTACATGTAAAACCATTTAAAACTGTTTACTCCACACCACCTTATCAACAATGCTAACATGGCAGAGCACTAAATCTCTCCATTTGAAAATATGGCTCTGAGTTTGCCGCGGCCTCTCTTTGCTGAGTCTGACATACAAAGTGTGAAATGTGCACAGGAGGCAGGAGCGAAAATGCTGTGAATGGACAATCACGGCTGTGGTGTGCTGCACAATGCAAATTAATTCTCAAGAAGTCTGACTAGAGACGAGAGAAAAAACACATTTAAATCTGATTTTTGACCCACTTAGGATGAGATTGCTATTTTAAAGATAAGGTACGCATGAATGCACTCTTGCTGGTTTATAAAAGGAACTACAATCCCAACTGAACCTGGGTTGCCAGTGCCTAAACCTGCATAAACCTGCATATAATCGTTCGCAGAGCTCTAACCACTGGAGGCTGCACTAGCTTTTTATAAATGATTGGATGCAGGTGCTGGGGTTTTGATAGAGAGTTCTTAGTCATAGGATCTGACAACCCAAAGTACTGCTTACTGATTGGATAAACCAGCTCGAGAATTAAAACACAAAATCAAACTTGACCCAGTGTTTTTTGTAAGTAAGAATAAATCAACTTCACAGTGGGTGCTAGTAAAATTAATATTTGATTTGAACATGTTTACTTAATTTATGGCGACACAAATGAGAAATGTTTGTGAAATATTTGATACAAATCTTATATACCCTATCTTTAACCAATGTCCAACTATTCTAAAAATCATAGTTATTCACCTGTAGTCCTTCAGGTAATGCTTCAAAATAAGGTTCCTTAGTTAACTATTTATAAGGTGTCAATAAGCACTAGCTATTTGTTTATAAGCATTTATAAAGCATTAACTAACATCTGTAGATGCATAATACTGTTAATACGTCATTAACAACAAAATATGTTGTTGATATGTGTTAATAAGCCACGTAGAATACATCTATAAGAGCATTAATAAGATGCTTATTATACTGTTATCAGCGACCAAGTGATTCAGAGGTTATGTTCAAGCCCTTCATAAACATGCTTACAGTTTGATTGTAATAGAAGGCAGGTTAATAAATGTATTTACAATGCCTTTATTACTAGTGTAAAGAGTGGTTTTGCAGCACCCTAATCTAAAACGTACATAGTGGATATTATGCATATTACCTATCTAATATTTATTCCATATCAATAAGCAAAATAATTAATACAATAGAATAAAACCAGAGTAAAGTGAAAAAACTAAAGCTAAACAATATGGATTAAAGGTATTTTGGAGGAGTTCAAGTATCTCGGGGTCTTGTTTACGAGTGAGGGAAGGATGGAGCGTGAGATTGACAGGTGGATCGGTGCAGCATCTGCAGTGATGCGGTCGCTGTATCGGATTATTGTGGTAAAGAAGGAGCTGGGTCGAAAGGCAAAGCTCTCGATTTACCGGTCAATCTATTTTCCTACCCTCACCTATGGTCATGAGCTTTGGGTAATGACCGAAAGGACAAGATTGCGGATACAAGCGGTCAAAATGAGTTTCCTCCGCAGGGTGGCTGGGCGCTCCCTTAGAGATAGGGTGAGGAGCTCGGTCACATGGGAGGAGCTCGGAGTAGAGCTGCTGTTCCTTCATGTCGAGAAGAGCCAGCTGAGGTGGCTCGGGCATCTGTTCAGGATGCCTCTTGGAAGGGAGGTGTTCCGGGCATGTCCCACTGGGAGGAGGCCCCGGGGAAGACCCAGGACATGCTGGAGGGACTATGTCTCTCGGCTGGCCTGGGAACGCCTTGGGTTCCCACCGGAGGAGCTGGAGGATGTGTCTGGGGTGAGGGAAGTCTGGGAGTCCCTGCTTAGACTGCTGCCCCCATGACCCGGCCCCGGATAAGCGTAAGAAAATGGATGGATGGATGGTATTTGGCACAACCATGTCTTTTCACCCCAATATACAAGAGAACTCTCCAGGTCTGCTGCACTTGCCCTTGTATAAAGTCAGCATAAGTATCTTTTCATCAGTCTTTTTGCATTTTTATCAGAAATAGTAAACCAGTGAATACTAAAGTATTTTGTTTTCTAATATACCTCAGATTGCTGTGGTCCTGGAGCTCTTGAGGCAGCAGGCGGTGGGCCTGAGTCCTCTGTGGTCACTACTGACCACATGATCAGGGCAGTGCTGGGGCAAGGAAAGAGGACCATCCGTGTTCAGTAAGTCTAACACTGTTTAATTTACACTATTTGATGGAATGAGAGCACAAACATCATGTATTAATTTATGTCTTCAGGCTGTGGGAGTTTGAGCTGGAGGGTAAAGAGGAAGGGGAAGCCAAACCTCTTGTGAATTTGGTAAGATGTTCAATCCTCTCTGAAGCCTTTAAATCCAGTCCTGTGACAGTCCTGTGCACTAATGCTGATTATTCTCTTTGTCTCAGACTTGGGATGTTCTGAACCAGCTCAAAATGAGACGCTGTGTTTGAGGTGAGGCGGCTCCTCATGTGACCTGAAGACATCCCTGAGAGCTTCCTGTAGGTCACACACACGTGCACACACGCATACACACACACACACACACACACACACACACACACACACACACACACAGACACACACAGCGAC
>KN484444.1:21262-51597 GCA_000787095.1 Periophthalmodon schlosseri
ACACACACACACACACACACACACACTGTTCCTTTATCATGTGAATGAATACACAGCTCATTTGACTTTGTCTCTGTCCCCCAGTGACCCAAATCTTGTTTGCCTGGCTCAGGAGTTTTCTAACTCTTTGTCTGAGTAGAGAGAGAACTGTCCCTGGTTGCTCCAGCCCAGGGACGTGGTACTAGCGGCTGTACCAAAGGTCTTCCTCAGCCTGTAACAGCCTCTGGCTGGGGGACTTGTTCAGCATGCAGTCGTCTGACCTAAGGATCCCAACCATTGGACTGGCCCAGCGTGTCCTGGATAGTGTCCCTGAAACGTTTCAGACTGTATTCAGGACCAAATGGTTCTAAAAATCATGGCAAAGATCAACCACATGTTTTCCCATAAAGAACTGGAGGAGCATGTGGAGTCCTTCTGCCCCAGCCTACTGGAGGCTATCGCTGACCTTACGGTGGAAGAGATCTGCGCTCTCTTCCCTCCTGAACCTGAAGACCCCAGCACAGACCTGGAGTCTGCTGCTCCTACTTTTCTGAAGACATCATCAATGAAGCCTCAGAGGAACCAAGAGAGGAACTCATTGCAGAACTGCTGACAAAGACCATCCTCCCTGAGGTCTTGTCTGAGCTCCTGTGTGTCCCCCATCCTCAAGACTCACATCCTGCTCCAGGTACTGAGGCCCAAGTCCAGACTGCTGAGCTCATTCATTCTGTTCCTGCCAAGCCCCCTGCTCTTCAGGAGCCCCCTGTTCTTCAGGAGCCCCTTGGACCAGAGGAGACGCCTGCTCTTCAGGAGATCCCCAGATCAGAGGAGACCCCTGCCCTAAATGATCTTCCTGGACTACAGGAGATCCCAGATTAGAGGCAATCCTGTAATTATTGTGATGTTTTTTCCAGCCTTTTCTCCTAGATTTTGGTTTTGTGAATCGCACACAGGTTTAGTCTCTTTTGGTTGAAGTTGAAGAGTTTTGATGAAAAGTGGAGATGTTAAAAGTTCGACTGTGTACTTTTGTCAGTCTTGAGTTAGATCGGTTTCTCGGGCCGTGTCATATTTTTACGTAGATTTTTTGTTTCCAACCGGTCTCCCATTGGCCCCATTAAAATCCATTTTTCAGATGGCTCTACTGAGCCATCTTTCAAGATTTTTTTTCTTTTGGTCTTCATTCAAAATTAGAGCGCAGCTTACTATTTGATTTTTGCAATTTCCGATGCTCTGGCCACGGTTTTAATTAGTCCCTCTCCTACATTCAATATATATGCTGTTACAACAGTACCCTGTGTGACTTGTTAACAGGCTTGTTTGTTTGAGGCCTAACTTTGCTTAAAATAAAAAGTTAAATTTTCATACTGTAATTGTTGATGGTTACAAAAGTAGTCTTAGTGTACTGCAAAACCAATTTATAAACTAGTAATACAGGCATTGTAAGTCTAGTATAATCAGATTAGTAGTTGATTTTCTACAGCACGTGCTATAGTCTTGGTTAGATACAGCAATAAACCCAAATATACTGTATACAAAACAACATAAACTTCAGAGTGGTGACATTTGTGGTACCTGGCATGAGGAAGGAATGTGATGAGGAGCAGTGTCGTCCACAAGCCCACGTCCAGAGCCCCCCCAAGAGCCGCAGCAGCCATGACGCTTCAAACAGCCGATCCCTGAAAAAGATAAGAGATATAGAGGATGATACCATCATAAAAGCACAGATTCAGTTAGGCTGTAAGGCTTTCATTTAGCTCAAAATCACACTCACTCGCTAATCCCAATGAAGCTAACTTAATATTCCAAGCCTTTCTTCATATTTCAGATGGATTCAGATGTATTTGCAATAATGAACATAACATAATGGGTATTTCTTTCAACAGCCACTCACACAAATGTTATTTATTTTATTTATTTAATGAATAAGATATGAAAGACATCAAAGTTAAACATACAAAAAATGAATGAAAAGGGGCAGAAAGAAGAGCAGTCTTATGTTATTTGCCCCCTTTCAGTACTTTAACACTGATATTTATTTGGAAACATTTCACATATATTTCTATTTACACATTCATTCATAGATTAATATAAAAACTAGGACAAGTTCTACCTATATTTATGTGCAAACTCAATGTCCACAGACTTTCTTATTACAGAATTCACCTTTTTGTGCAATGGTTTCTTGTAAACTTTTCATAGGCAAATCCATTACATAGGATATTAGAGACAAAACCCTCTTTCACGCTTTAGAAAAAATACTTTTAAACAGCCCTTAAGGATCTTGCTAATAGTCAGACAAAAACTCATATAGGCATAAAACCTCTTTGTAAAGATCCACACCCTATTCAAGCACACGTTCCCCATTTGTAACAATTACACTAGGTACAATAAGACAATTCACACACTGAATAGATGACCGTTCATTAAAAATGCATTGATTCTTGTGCTATTTTAAGGCGCACAAACCCATCAGCAAAATGAGTGAGAGGAAGCTAAATGTTTGCAAACGCCGTAAAAGCCTTGCACATAGACATTTGAGTGTGAGCACATGTAGCAGCTGTGCTGTACTTGAATCCCTTTATGAGACTCAGCCCTGCTTTAATAACCACCATAGAAATCACAGATCAAAAGCAGCTCCGCTCAAGAGAACCAGTGTTCACTGTGTTTTTGGCAAGGAACTTTTAAAGGTGCACTATGTAACTTTTCTGGTGGAGAGCCCACCACCTGCTTGTCTCTATGCAGATGTTATTACATTAACTGGATAGAGTGTTCCACAGCAGGGCTCCAAGGGCATTAAACATATTGTAATGATCTGATATTTTATGTTTAGTTCAGAGTTGACACCTTTTGTTGTTCTTGTAACTATTTATGTGTTGTTGTTAATGTAACTGCTTTTGTATGTGACACTTGGTTGTGTTCAGAAAATAATCAACCAGGAGAAATTTGGCGTGTTTTCAGAACGCTACAATATCTACCATCATGGAGACAAGCAGGCATCACCAAGCCAAGTTACAAGTTGGATCTGTGGTGAGGTGACCCTGTTCACAGTAAGAATGCATGTTTAATGCCATACTGTGGAACATTCCAGGCCAAGCAGTAGCATCATCAAGCAGTAGCATCATCAAGCAGTAGCATCACCATGGAGACAGGCACCAGAAAGTTATGTATAGTGCATCTTAAAGGATGTGTAAACACATAGGATTTAAGGTAGTATTCTGAGAACCTGTCTTACAATGCTGTCAGCCTTATTGCCTTATTTGCATTTAAGGTGAAACATAGGCAATAAACCTTAATAGCATTGGTTGATCAATCTAATAAATATGTAACATTGCAATAAATTTCCCCAACAGCTTTTTACGATAACATACGAGTAAGCTTATCATCGTATTTGAATCAATGGACCAACAGGGTAGAATCAATTTGAGAAGCTGTTTTGTATCATAAATTGTGTTTTTATTGATGGCAGGACATGTACGGTCAGACCCTGTGTCAGATGCTCCTGTCATAAAGCATCCATTTGTTTATTGCATACACACATCACAGCATGTCTCTAATAGTATATGTAGCAGTACAGGGCACGTCTATCACTCATAACAGGAGCCCTCATCTGGCCTCCAGATGCTAACCTTAAGGGCCCAGCATGTTCTGTGCTGTGTTAAAGACTGTGTTAAACATGGAACAATCACTCAAATATTGTGATACCATTTGCCTCTCAGTGTCATGGATTGTCAATATACATGGAATTATAAGTTCTTCGCCTTAAATGCATTGTTTTGTTGCAGCAGTAGCAACCCCCCCCCAAAAAAACAAACAAAACAAAAAAAACCCTGAGGGAACTACATAGACCATGATTGTTCAATTTCAGTGCAGACTACATGAAGAAATAACTGTTATTAAGATACTTAAATCTTAATTCTTGGAATATGACAGTAATGATAGCACCCACGTCTTGTCAATGCTTTAAAAAGAAAACTTAGCATATCTACAATTCTGTCAGCCTCCTCAAAATATTGTGAAAAATAAATCTTAAATAAATATTGTGATCATATCGTACCATGAGATTTGTTTGTTGTTGCATATACGCAGCTAACCGCGCCTCAGTAAATGTACACAATATGAGCCCTCACGTAACCTCCAGCAGATGCTAACCTTAAGGGCACATCATGTTCTATGCTGTGCTGACAAAACAGAAAAACCAAAAGCTACACTAACCTAAGTTTCTATTTCTCTTGGAACAATATTTTCAGCCCAGAATAATATGACTGTTTCCGAGAGCATTCAGAGAATAAGCGTTGCCTACAGTCGGTTGTAGATTAAAGCTTTTATGTTCGTCGAGAAGCCAGTGGGATGCCCTGTGGAGTGGGCTCTGTCATTTCCGTGTCTCGTAATGTCATTCGGAAAATTGCTTTGCTAATTTCCTGACATGTATTGCCTACCTCTCCATGCTATTTCCTCTGAAAGGGGCTGTCACATGGGCATATGTCATCTTACTCTTTAAGAATATATTACTTATTCCAGAATGACTAGAGGCTCATCTGCTCCAATTCTTTGCAACACTTAAAAAGTGGTTGTAAAACTTTCAATTGACATAAAACTAGCAAATATGTCCCTATGGTGTTTTTACCGATGCAACGATGTTTGCAAAGATAAATTGCCATGCCCTCAAGAAAATGAACTGAAAACTTATTTTTAAAGGCACTGTAGGTGATTTTTACTGTCTTCAAAACACAAGTAGTTTATTTTTGTTTTGTTTGCAGAGGTCCAAAGTTATTCCTTGCTTACCTTACGCATTCTGAGCATGTTTCACAACTTTCAGAGGCCAGATGGGAGTATGGGAGTTTTGCTGTCACAGTAATGCTAACACCAACTAGCATGCAAACGGCACACTTCCTATTTCTCTGAGGATAAACACATTATAATTAGATGCAGCGCACATCAGTCTCATTTATACCTAAAGAGCTGCTTATACAATATATCTGTACTTGGGTAAACTTAAACCTCCCTTTTACAAACTGCTTTAAAGTACAGTCAGCACCCATTATAAGTGTGCTGCCCATTACACCATTAACAATAACTGTCATGCACATCAGGACTTTCCCTAGGGCCCAAATCATGTACCAAAGAACAGAAAGACAGACCGCTTTTGTTGACAAATTAAAAATAGCTTGCCAAAGGTGACAGAACACAGATCACACTCATTTTTTATAATATTAATACAATATATCCATGTCATTTTGCTACATCAACAACTTGTGTGAAGATGAGTACACCAAATGAGTCACTCAAAGTAAAACTGCTAAAAAAGGAGCTAGCAGTTTTTCATTTATAACCTCTAAATTGTCAGGGAAATGACATTTTAAACAGTTTGCTCTTCATTTTCTGTTACAGATGTAGTTTCATTTATAAGCCAAAATTAATATTCATATTAATTTTGACAGTGTTTGCAGCTTAGTAAATGAGTATTGGCCAAGTAACAGAAGAATAAAACACTGAATGCTGAACATTTTAGTTTGATGAGAACACAAGCTCGAGTCAAAGTCATAAATAGCGCTCTCCGGAAAAGAGCCAAGGTTACTTCATCCTTGCAGTAGTACATTTACATAGACAGAATCAACACGGCAATTTTTCATTTTAATAGCAATGTAAACAGACACATGGGCCAAAAACATTGAATACAGTATAAATGCTCCCAAATCCTGTGACATTTCATTTCATCATCTGCCTACTAACTAACTGTCATGTTTTTTATTATGCCGCAGCCGTTAGTGTTCGCTCTATAGACACACTGGCACATATTTACATAACTGCTCTCTTGAGTCGCTCTTCTACCGAATGCACTCATCATGACCCCATCAAAAACTCACTCAACTTTCTCCAAACTGACTGGAACTAATCTCATCAATGCCACACCTCAGGACCACATTCATATGAAGGAGCTGGCATTATGATGACTTATGAACAGTCTGAACAGTTACTGGTGATGCACAGCATGTCAAGCATTTTGGAAATAGTAACTCACCATTGTGTAGACAGCAAGACAAAAGAAATATAGAATTCTCATGGTGATTTGAAGACAATGTAATGGCAATCTGTAAGAAATGTCCTAAAATGTGTTTCAAGGTTGATCTTCAAAGACACAAAAGCAATAGCTCAGTTTGAAGCTTTTTAATAGAGAATATACTAAGCAGCACAGTGGCTAAGTGGCCAGCAATCATGCCTCACAGCAAGAAGGTTCCATTTCCAGCTCTCCCAGGCCTTTTTGTGTGTTGTTTGCACGTTTCTCCCCGTGTATGGGTGGATTTCCTTCAGGCACTCCGGTTTTCCCCATCAACCCAAAACATGAACAATAGGTATGGATGGGTCAAATGCAGAGGACAAATTTCCCTATGGGGACACTAAAATGTACCTTATTAATTTTGCATTTGTACCTTTTCGCCTGTAACAGAATCCTTCTCAGTAAAATGTCGTTAGAATCATTAGAATGAGTTAGAGCCCAAGACAACCAATCTCTGAAAGTGCAGTTATAGTCGAATAGCGAGTGTTTACTTTCTCAGATCCCTTGATCCAAAGCAGAGGAGCAGATTAGAATGGGCACACATTCACAGGTGTCCCTCTAATGAGCGGCCCCTCCTCTGGTGCTCCGTTTGGGACTGAAGGCATATGCAGCGTTACCATCATTAAGCTGCCAAATGATCAATGCATGGGCTGTCAGGGAAATGACTTCCAGGGGGCCCCATCACTATTACGTGACACTGGTGATAATCTGTCAGGACTTGGGTTTGTTCCTCAAAGATATGTAATGAGAATACAGTGTATCCATTATGGAGTCAGCTACATGATCACGTCCCATTTGACATTTTAGGGCAGAAGAAAGATGAATTTGGGACTGTCACCTCCATCTAGCAGTGCCAAGGCTCGGCTGAGTAATGCACAGAGTAAATAAAGTGCACGCAGTGTCGAAAGGAACAATAAAAGTGTGGACTGAGAATGGTCTTTGCACTCCAGTTTAATCAAAGTGTGGCTGATTTAATCCCCATTGAATTTAAGTTAGGTAACTTGATAAATGTTTTTATTGGTGCATGACTTGGCAGCACACAAGCACTCGCAGTTTTATCCAAGATCTGTATAAAAAGCCTTGCTGTTCTGTGACACCGGGGCCCCAAACAGTGTAACATCTTGTAATGCAGTGCATCCATTTATTAGCATAGGAAAATGCATTAAAAACAGCAGATGGAGCTACTTTTATGGCGACAGATTTGGACGTTTCATGCTGAGGTGCTTAAATTTACATGACAGCAGAAAGGGAACGTGGGTTTCCAAAATGAGGCCAAAGTGGTTAAAAGCACAATACTGCTGCAGCACTAAAACAATTGTATTTTGATGTTCAAACTATTTTTAAACCTAAAGCAAAGATTTCAAACTGAAGAATACACTGAGGACATAGAAACAGTGCATGTAACAATGGAAATGAGTCTTTATTGGACAAGGTGGGACAGTGACTTATGGACTCCATGAAGAAGAGCGAAGAGCGAAGAATACAACCGCAAAAAGAGGAAACGTGCCCTGCATTTTCCAAATCACCAAATAGTTGCTCCCATAAGGTTCTGGCGATCCAATTTATATTTAGAATGAACTTTATAACTCCTCTCACCTCTGGTAATGCATGCATTGTTTGTTTTGATATGGGACAGACCATGCATTTCTTAGACTGGCCTGTCAATCTGTCGCCCATCAAAACGCAGAGAGTGAGACTGTGTGCTTTGTACAGAATATGAAATAAGTCCTGACTGGCCAGGCTAGCCTGCAGGTAATGCAGTGTTAAACAGAGATTGGTCACCTTGACTTCTATAAAATCATAATGCTCTGGTGCTTTGAGAATAGTCTAATTCTGTCTGTGTAAAGCATTTTGCCACATTTTATTCATACTGTTGAAGTACTTCCTGTATGTTTCCGTTGATGAGGTAAAGCCCTATTGCCAAACACTTTGATCCAGTATTTGTTGAAAGCCTTCAACACTCGTCACTTGTCAGGCAGAGAATGGTGCGCATCTATAATGCATGCTTAATTGAGCAAAGTAAAGCACACTATTCCACTGCGATTCTGCTGAATATGCAGTATTTGATATTCATTTATCACACTTTGACAGGAACAGAAAAAAATGGATCCTGAATATTTTCTGCACAGTCAAAACTAATTATCGATCGACATTTAACACTGCACAGAATAGCCTGGCATTACACAGCAGTACTGCATTTCTGTTTAATGATTATAATTTTGTGAAATGTATATATGCAGATGAAAATGTGCACATTTGCATCTGCATATATACATTTCATTTCAGTACAATTGTCTTGAAGTAATGATGCCATCCATAACAATCCCTAGTGATCATAATTAGGCTGTAGAGAGTAATACAGTTAATCAGATCATTTTTCGTCTTGTAATTGAGACTGACTGTTGGAAATCTCTCATAAAAGTGCTTATTACACATCTGCACAAAAGCCGACACTTCTATCATTTTAAAACACCAGAAAGCAGCTGTTGCCGTGGGGACTGGGGGCTGCCTTCTAGGGGAAAACTGTCAGAGTTCATCATGGATTCCCAGTGACTCGCTAAAGCTCCTCTAGCAGCCACCACCTGTGCACATGTATTACCTAAGGCCTTATTACACGCTGCACAGCTCAACACCTCTCATATCAGACCACGAGCCTGCCTTTGTACCTCTGTTGTATTACGATTAGTTTTATATATTTATGAGAAAAGCCTATTTGCATTACAAGAGGGCAGGAAAACAGCATACATGTTTCACTTGTCATGGCATATATGTGAGGATCAAGGACCTCTATAAAAGCAAATGCAAGCACACAATGAAAACACTCTAAACCTTTTTTCCAATGTGAATGTAAACTAATGAATCCTTACTTCTAAGTATGCATTTCACAGAGTACCCTCAACTAATATTGGCCCCTTTGACAAGTATAAGAAAAGATGGACTGTTGTGATGTTATAAGAGTTCATATATGAAAATTGAGATGGACCCAAGTCTGTTCCTTGTTAAAGAAGACATATTATGCAAATTTACTTTTAAGAGCTCTTAACAATGTTATAATGGTTTCCCCTCATAATTAGCTTGCTGTATTTTAATCGGTTCATGCATGTTTAAGTAATATTGTCCTCTATTTGAGGCGTCTGAGACATGACCTACCCCCTACACCTGCCTATGGCTTTGTATTTCTTGTGTTTATTCTTGCAAATTATACTGTTCTTGAGAGCCTCAAAAGCTACAAAAGGTTACCACTGTAGTGCAGGTGCTATAGTGGAGCACATCAACACCAAACAGTGTTATGTATTGTAGATATTTGGTTGTGAAACATCATATTGCACAACATACTGGTTTAATAATGATTACTACTGAAATGAAATGCACCTTTCATCTTCAGAAACTCAATGACACTAAACCACCATTTTTATAATTATTTATAAAAACCTTTCACAAATGCTGAGTTACAAAACAGATGTCAAACGGGGCTTCACCAGTTGATGATCTCTCAATAGCTGATACTATTCAGAGCTGCCAGAGCAGAGCCCACATTCAGAGGAAATTAATATCCAAGTCTGACAAGTCCCACAACCGCTCAATAGATTATCATTACAGAGTGGAGAAAGTCTGCAGCTTCATGAATCTGGCCAGTGAAAGGCTTGGAGTAGTGCTTTAATTAACAGTGCTGCCATCTGAAGCCCGACCTGTAACTCATGTGGAGCCCAATAGTTTATTTGCCTATTGACCTTGTGATAAAACAATAGCTGAAAGCACTTGCCTTAAGAGATACCGGGCCACAAAACAAAGCATAAAGAATCTCTACACTGAGCAGTGCAGTCTAACATCAATGAGTCAACATTTCTGTGGGTGAGAAAAGGCTCCAGCTTTTTACAGCTGCTTGAAGAACAGAGCTTTGGTAAACAGTCAGAAAAACATGTGATTCCTCCAGCCCATTAAACAAGCGCTAGAACTGAAAGTCAAACATTGTAATTATTTGAATTCAAATTTATGCATAAGCTGAAAACAACACAGGGAGAATTCTTCAGTGGCTTGATGTGTTGTTCACCGCCCTGTGCTGGGATTCACAAAGCCATTCAGAAGAGCAATCAACTGCTGTGCGGCTGCATTGGGAATATGCATTTGAGTGGCACAGCACAGCACGCTTTGTTAGACCTGATAATGTGTGGATCAAACACACGTGTATGCAGGCTGGAGGCGCAATACTGCAGCTTTAACTACAGACCATGATTAATGTTAGTGTTAATGTGAGGCATTTTTACAATAACTACTATATATACTCGACAATGTGGTTCATTTAGAAAGGATTTACTGGGGTTGAGTGAAAGGGCAGTCCAACTCTGTTCAAATATTGGGTTCTTATAGCTCCCTGAAACATGTATTAAATGAACGTATTTCTACTATTTCATGCCTTTTAAGAAAAGAGCCCATATTAGTTATGTATAATATTTTTGTATAAGCTATTAGAGATTATAGTCTGTGCTCTCATGTGAATAATGACACTATACTTTTGATTTGTGCATTTTTACACATTTGAGTATGTGGTATTTTAATAAAAAATATGCAAAAGGCGAATTCAG
Source organism: Periophthalmodon schlosseri (assembly GCA_000787095.1). Lineage (NCBI taxonomy): Eukaryota > Metazoa > Chordata > Actinopteri > Gobiiformes > Gobiidae > Periophthalmodon > Periophthalmodon schlosseri. Next base: position 31,880 of record KN484444.1, read on the forward strand.
AAATGTTTAACCTGATCATTTCTTTTAGTCACTAGACCCATGAACTTGCTGCAATTGTGATTTGTATTATCAATGATCATGTTCATTTTTGTTACAATATATAACCATTAAAATCTGATGATACAAGCAAACTCTATTGTCAAATCTTGTGAAAAATCACATTATTCTCTATCAGACAGGCAATGTTATCACCTGAGAAATCCCATTTGAAGCAATGATGCACCCCCGCTAATTGGCCCGGGGGGCGTCTACATTATTCATGGGGAGCAGCATGCTCCACTTGTTTGCGTGGCAGTAATTGTTTCATGATTAACCTTCTGATTGCAGATTTGATTCATTTTCCAAAACGTTCGTAGCCACCCTGCAGGAGTCTAATTGTTGGAACAGGTTTGGTCTGGATCATCCCATGGGCCTATCTACCTGCACTATACACGCAGATAACACCTGGCATTAGGGATGCCAGATTAATTGTAATCGAATGGAAATCGCAATTTGAATGAACACAATTAGCAAATCACAAGTGAATAGTGAATAATGCAATTTTTGAAGTACCACAATTTTTTTCTCCATAAACAAAAAATATCCTGTTAACCTTATATTTTAGATCTGTCACATACTCGCAGATGTATAGTTTGTCAGTTCATATTTGAACATGTTTAAAATGTCAACTTTGAACTGAATCCTATTATTAAAACATAAACTGCAAATCTAATTGCAATGCTTGACAGCAAAAAATATCATTTAAATATTTTTCGCAATTTCAGCCATACCTGGCATAAAAGGTAAATAAGACATTGAGCCATAGAGAACAGTTTTGGTCATTTGTCAAACTTATTGAAACATAAACCCAATGCCGATCATCCACTGGCCTTTCAGAGCAGCCATTTTGACATGGGGAAAGGAGAATTAATGGTGGTTGAATTCCATTTAGCTACTCGGTTGAAGGTCATGGTATTGAGCATGCGGCCCCGCTGTCATAACGTCACATCTTATTTGATCAGAACAGAGCTGTCATTATTAGCAGCACCTGTCTTCTCACTCTACAAGATACACTGGTGTGAAACTGGCTGCTTTTGAAGTACTGGAGAATTGGAAGGACAAAATTGCTTAAAAATAAACCAATCTATCACCTATTTCAAAAAGACCTTCACTGCAGTTGCATGAATGTTCTTGTACGGCCGAGCTGAGGATGACAAAGCCTCTAAATGTATTCCAAGGACCAAGCGGTTATGAAGGGGGAATTACGAAACGCACATATCCTTGTCCATTTCCAGCTAAGTGCCCAATAAAGTGTGTTGCTAACGAGACCGCTCTGCCATCTAAAAGGAACTGTGGTTTGGCTACTGAACCAATTGCACTATCTTTGTTTGACTATCCTTTCACTTTGTTAATGAGCTGTTCCCACCATGTCAAAACATTCAGGAATTATAGAAAATAGGCTTTGTAAGATACTCGGCAAAACTGTTGACAGCTAAATACAATGATAATAAACAGTTTGTTAACTTACTGACAAAGAACTGTTCATCAATTTAGCAGCCAGAGTCTATATAACCTGGTATAAAAAGTGCATAACAATTAGATTATCACATCAATCCTAGACTGTTAAACTGTCCCACATGGGAATACTGAATGCAGAGCTTAATTACCGCTCCCATTAACCTACCACACCCCGACTTAAATCAAAGCTTTTCCTGGTGCAGTTAGTCTGAAAAACATACCTGCATTTAGGCCTGTCACAATGGGGGAAAATGGAAACAGAAGAGCGTTATATGGTAAATGATTTTATATTCCTGATAAATAAATTTTATCATTATTTTTTGCAAAAGTGAGAAGATCTTTACTTCAACTTAAAAAAAAAATGTGGGCCTTGCTCATAGACTGTATATATAAATAGACATAGCCTGCTAGCTGCCGCATTCCAAATAGGAAGTGAGCATGGGTGCGCTGCTGGCTCCATCGACTCCAATTCACTTTCTATTGAAAAACGTCGCCCATCGCCCCGTAACTGCTGCTGTCAACTCGTCATTTTGGTCTTAAAATGTTAACTTAACCCAATTCTAACCCACTCTACACTCTATTTTGCTATTGTGTGGTTGAATTTCATTTAGCTACTGTGTGAACATTAATAACAAACAAATCAGGCGCCTTCTTTACCCAAGGTCGCTCCCACTAGTATTAGCAACAAGTTTGATTAACAGCGTTGCTAAGGGCCCGCTCCCTGCTAAATTAGTGGTGTGGGCGGGAAGGGGCTTTAACTTCAACAAACTCACTCCGGATTGGCTCTTTGGTTGCTATGATACTCGCGGTCAGAATTCCAAATATGGAACTCAGCTCCAAACTGGCCCCTATAACTGTTAGCCTCGATGAGCTTCATTGGACTGGAGATGAATGCTATGGGTGAGGTCACACCCCCTTAGTCCACTTGTTTATACAGTCTATGGCCTTGCTATGGATTTTAAAAGCTAAATATTGGTATCGGCAAATACTGGTTATTGGCCACAGCAGCTGACCAAATATTGGATATTGGCATTGGTATTGGCTCTAAAAAATCCATATCAGCCCATCCCTAGCTAATATAGTAATTATGATAAAAGATATACCTACATTTATATTTCAACCATGCTGTCCGCTCACCCCACATGTTGCTGTAAATGTCAAACACCACTCTAAAGGAGCTGGTGGAATAGGGAAGAGAAGATGCAGGGCCAAAGGAGCAGATGTGTCACTCTTGATTTCATTTCAGGACTTGTGGTTGGAGGCCAAACCCATGATGCACCAGTGGGGGAACATAAGATGGGCTCTTTATTCTCCGATGGGATTTCCAAGTCATTCCCATCAATCAAATGTCACACGAATCACTTTGTCCAAGATGGAATACATGTCAGAGGCTGCCAGGGATCCTTAATCACAACATGTCAACAAGGCTGCACTTTTAGTTTTACTATTGTGACGTATTACATTTGCAGATAGGGCTGGGAGATATAACATAAAAATCAAATAGTGATCTGATTATTCTAGTCAAACTTGATTTTGAGGGAGTAGACTTGATACTGATACCACGATAATTTAAAAAAAAAAAAAACAAAAACATTTCCTGAGACAATAGAATGTGATTTTCAATATTAAATCATAGTACTCTCTTTCATATTACCATCTGTCCTTATATCTATGTAATCCCTCCATATCCATGGTCCATGGGCGTATACTTGTCGATATGGCCTTATACTATACTAAGATAATTGGAAGTTATTCAGGAGGTTCATTTCTATCTTATGAATGTGTTTTTTGCTTTTAGCTCAAATGAGTATGTAGCTTCAACACTAGTTTTAGTATTGATTAGTATCTGATTTTTGATAACCCTAGATCCTTGAGTCAGTTTATCATCAACTATTGCTTCCACACAATATTCATTCCCACAGGTTTTCTCTGCAGTCCATAATGGTGGTCTATAGCCTTCTCCATCTTGCAGATTTACAGAATAGAAATGACACACAGGAATAACTTTGGTCAACTTTTTTATTGCTTCATATTTTATTGTCAAGGTGCCTCAGTGTCACTATTCATGGGTTTCAGCTTCCTTCTTTAGTGGCACCATTTTGAGTACTTTTAACCATTCAAAAGATATAATATTGTAGAGTTCTGGTGTAAGGAAATTTCAAATTTCTTTTTGTTGTTTATTTTTTGAACACAAGGACTACTGTAGGACATAAATAGGCCCACGCGAAAACAAGAGCAAAACAACAGCAGTCTCAACTTACTAGAGCCAGTCTCCAAAACAGACCAGTAACTGATGACATAGCAACCAAGTGTCACATTACATTAACAACAACAACAACAACAGCAACAGCAACACATGAACATTTACAAGAACAACAAAAGGTGTTAACTCTGAGGTAAACGCAAAATACCAGGTCATTACAATATTTTCTTTAGAATTGCTCAGTGCTATGGCAACACTGCTGCTTTTTCATCACTCTGAAACTCGTGGAAAGCTTTTACTTATGCAGCACCACTCACTCACTGGACCTCTGACCGCTGCGTGTCAACTGGCAAAGTTTTGAACGTTTGCCATTAGCATACACAAGAGATTTTTGTACTGTACCAAATTAATATGTTACCAAAAGGAATTCCGTGGATTTAAGCACAGTGCGGACAATTGAGCTGCCCCGATGCCAATGTAAGAACCGCTTTGGATCTATTGAACACTTTAACACAAAGAGAAGTGAATAACCACTATCAAGGCTGCACTCTTTCTGTAATTAGAGCCTATAAGCAATTTGTATCAGCCAGATAGGTTTCCGTCTCATACAAAAGAACTGTCTGTAAGAGCCTTGACGACTTCTGCTCACAAGATACAGGCCTAAGTCATGAACTAACCAACTAACAATTCCCGCAGTTCCACCGTACCACGTCCAACAAATCAATCTAATGAATTCTTAACCTTTTGAACCTAATGGAATACAAAGCTCTCTTAGTTTACAGCAAAATATTTGAAGTATCATTCACCATAACTGGCTCTTGACCTTACGAATGTTGAATACTACACAGACTTCAATGTCCTCTTAAAAATCAATCCAAGAGCTACAGAACTGAATTTAAAAAGAAGATAAATAAATAAAAAACTCTGAGCTTACGGGCTGCAGCTGGATGAAAATGCACACTTTTAGTTAATAGATCTGTACAGTACAAAAGCCGAGTAAAAGTGTGGTTAACTAAAGATGCTGCAGTCTGTGTCAATAACATAATGGGTATGGGGCGTGCCTAATTTAACTACAGTCTCCACTGCTGTCTACATCTTAAAGACGATCAATTCTAGACGTGTTTTCTGCTTTCTCTGCACCATATATTCTGTTTATTTACCATGCAAATGTCAAGCTGTTATGTAACGTCACATAATTCCATTCTCTCATTCAATTCCTCCCACTTAAAGCTATCTTAGTCCACTCGTTTGATCGGAGAATATTGATCAGACCTTCTAGGGCGGGAATAGCTTGAAAATCTTTGTAAGCACAAGCTTGAGTCAGTATGGACATGACTGACATCTGTACAGGCCAATAGTAAAAGGGAGTGCTGTGTATGGTAGTCAAGTGGTCTAAGCTGTAGCACATATTCCAGATCTATTTGTAGCTATGATAACTTGCTGAATGTCCTACTGGCTCTTAACCCCTAGTTTTAATTATACTTTCCTGTCAAAGAAACATATGGACCAAAAACCAAAAACGGATTAGAGTCTGCCAATATGACAAACAAAATAATCACAACTTTTTTTCCTTTTATTGATCAATCTTGATTTTTTTATTTAATGCTATTTTGCCTTATCTAAAACAAACAAAAGTTGCAATACGAATATACATTTCCTGAATAAAATACACTAGAGAGGTTTAATCATTGTCATTCATTTAATTCTGTCAACTGGACAAGAGTGAAGATGTTTAGCTGCTCATCCAAGAGGCTTCTTTAGTTCTGGTCAGATTACTGGTGGACACTGCCTTATATCTATCTGAAAGGAGGAGCTGACTACACTGAAACTATGGTCGTTTTCACACTGCCATGAGACATAAAAGAGCATTCACTCCGAGAGCGGTACACTTGGGTTGGTGTGAACCCAACAGTCACACTCTGGGCCACAGTAAATTGCCAGTCAGAGAGTGCTTCAAACAGGAGGTCTCAGATTGGCTCCACCCTCACTCTGGAGTATGGTGAGTGCGGGGTGAGTGCGGGGTGAGTGCGGTGTGAACGCGGCTGACTAATGCAGTCCGCTGTGACAGTAAAAGTGCTTGGGATTGGGCAAAAAAATGCTCGGAAAAAATTGCTCGGATCACGTATATTTCTATGAATGAACGCTGCAACGCTGCTGTTTGATATATTCGTCTGACAAGGGAATTTGGATCAACTTAATATCAGTCTCTAGAATGAGACTAGTCTCCTCCTGCCTCTGTCTGTGCAGGTAAGCCTGGGTCTGTCTGTGTGTCGTTCCAAAAGCTTTTTCTCCTCCACCACCACGCCTCCTCCATGTACAGTCCTCACTGTATATTTAGCCACTGGTGAAAGAAAAGACCAAAAGGCGTATAGGGGAAGCTGATGGCCTCTGGCTCATGGTGTGTGTTTAGGCTGAATGATGCAGTGTATGTGAACAAGGCTGATCCAAAAGTAAAGTAAATAGAACTAAATCTAGTGCACACTGGGGTTGCTCCATAGAGCACGCTAACATGTGTGAAAACTACCTAACACACCTATTTGTTTACAGTTTCTGTTTGTTGGCTTGGTCTACTACTACATTATCGTTCAGGGCACTAATTATTGTTCATGCCACTAATGGGTACTCTCACACCTATTAGCATGCTGGCTATCACTATTGTTTTCCTTGTTTTGATTTAGGTCTGAGCATGGAATTATAAACAGGATTTCAATTATGCTTAAGCCCCACATTCCTATTCAAAGATGGATTGCCTTTCTTCAACAAAAATTGCCTCTGTAACTCCCCCATCAAACCATTTCTTTTCTTTGGCTAAGATCTGTACTTCACTATCTTCAAAGGAGTGGTTAGTGGTTTTGAGATTGAAATGTACAGCAGATTGGGGTCTCGAGCTGCTCTCGCGAGCGTGTTGGTACATTTTCGTATGGCTGTTTAGCGTGTTGGTACATTCTCGTAACGCTCACTGCACTCTTCACTACACTGAATGGAGTAGACCACATTGCTTTGTTTGTGGCTCTGGGTTTTGTCCTTTGGACATCTTTGAACAGAAATGGGGGGCTTAGACATCATTTATCTCCTGTTTGTAAGTCCATCCTCAGACCTAAATCAAAACAAGGACAACAATAGTGATAGCTGGTATGCTAATAAGTGTAAGAGCAGCCATTAGGGGCCTGAATGGTTATGCAAAATATGACTCAGGCACAGTTTACACTTAGTGTAGTTCAATAGACCTAGCCTACAAACAGAAACTGTAAACAAATAGGTGTGTTAGTTTCAGTGTAGTTAGCTCCTCCCTTCAGACAGATATGAGGCAGCATCCACCAGCAATCTGACCAGAACTGAAGAAGCGGCTTGGATGAGCAGTAAAACGTCTTCACTCTAAAACTTTTATCCAGTTGACAGAATTGAATTTTTCTTTGCTATGACAGAGGATTGGTTCTGGACCTCTCGATTAAAATACCTTATCACTGACGATTAGAAATGGCTGAATCTCAATTCAAATGTGATTAACTGCAGAGCTTTAATGGGGATGTAGAGATTGAGTCAAAGGTACTACTCATACAAAGTTGATCTCCTGCAGTGGAGCAGCCCAACAGAATAATTTAAGTCATAAATCAAACATGCAGCCGCTCCTCACCTTGAGAGTCTCATCTGTCTTTTCCTCTCCACTGCAAATTGTGGTAAATATGTTTTCTTGTTTCCTTATTCCGTCCAAACAAGGATAGGGCAATGGAGGGATTTGTGGATATTTAATAACACAGTGGCAGCTATAAGGCAGCGTTATGATGCAGCCAGACCACTAAGCTCATTTCATTTTTGGAAATGTGTCTCATCTGATCGTAAGGGTTTAAAAGGCTGAAAAAGAGCCCAGTTTGAGTTAACCATGAATAATGTGCAGCAGTACTAAAGGGATTTCTCAGCATTTTCTGTTAGCTTTTCTGTGAAATACGGTTCAATAGAGTGTGTGACAGGCATGCAGAAGGGCAAAAAGAAGTAATTCAAATGTGTATCAAATTTAATGAAAAAGCAAGACACGCAAGTCCTTTTTTATTTGAAAGTATATGGGCTTCAGTACTGTGTTTTTAAATGTACGACTCAGAGGTTGTGTTCCAACATGGATCAGCAGATTCTGACACAGTTCACCTGTGTGAATAAGGGATTTACTGTCATATAGCTGCATTATGGATGTCGATTTATTGAGCAAATACTGTACTTTCATTGAATTTAAAAAAGGCGATTTATCTTTTAATTTATCATCATCCGGCCAAGTAGGCGTGCTTGCCTGGGGCTGAGGCCACCCGTTTCTATGTGTGACGGGAAAATATTACTGATGGTGCTGTGCTCTGAAATACACGAACCCGGCAAGAACTGTTTAATCTTATCTTAAGAGCAGATAGTGTGCGCCAGAAAAGACCTTACACTGCAGATGTGCCGCCCATGAATCCAGGGACACATCAAGTTTCATTACCTTCAGATTACCACACACATGGGCTCAGAACATATTTAAATTTGATCTATGCCTCAAATAGCACATGGATATAGATATAGAAATTCATAGCTTTCCCAGCACAAGTATCCCCATTTGTAGCCCACTTAATAATCCTATATCTGAGGGGCTGAGGGTAGCTCTGCACAGGTACATGATCTTCTTGTGGGGGCATTGTGCCCACCACATGTTTACTGAGGTTTCTTGTAGGATCCTACTTAGTGTGAATGATGGCAACTGTGATGGTGCCTCTGGCAAATGTGACTTCAACTCTGCCTGCTTGGTCTCGTGCAGCATATACCGCTCCAACAGTCCAAGGAGCACTCCAGTGAGCATGACTGATTGTGGCTGAGGTAAGCATTTTGTAAGACCTACTATTGGGCACAGCAGGAGGGTGAGACGCTAGCTACAAGTATGGCTAATCATGGCAAACAAAAGCGCGACGCAGTTGACCACTCGGACTGTGCCTGCGTCAGCTCGAGTGCGGAGGCTGTGACCGACCGTCCGTGACAAGCCCAATTGGGGACGCTCTGTGTGTGCCGCTCCCCCTTCCCCTCTGTGGTGAGGGGGGTCTGGTGATCAAAGCTGCTTAGCACACGTTCGGCCAGGAGCGCTTCGGTAAAGTTGGTTGGGCAGAGGATGTGAGGAACCCAACTGTAGCTGGAGTGAGTCAAAGTCACTTAAGAACTGTTTATGCTGATTTGGTTTAAGCAGAAGAGGCAGCACTGAGAAGTCCCTCTGCTCCAGAACCCTCGGGGCGCTGGGAACAGGTGCCATGGTTGTGTGGGGTTAGAGCTAGGCAATATCAGGAAAAAGAATAGAGTCCCATTTTTCCCTTCGTATGGATAAATTACGCTTTCCAATTTGGCTTATGATTTTTCACATTAAAATATTTAAATCATTGCTAGTTAACAGAAAAAAAATGACAAATTGGTTCTAAGCTGGTTTGAGTCTGAACTCTGCTCCAAACCACATGCTTTCACTGACAGAGGACTGGCTGTGGACCTCTGGATTAAAAAGACCCAAGCTGATCGTTGATTAGAAATTACTGAATCTCGATCTTGATTAAAAATTGGATTAATTGCACAGCACTACAGGGCGAGCAAACCCAGAATGTTTAGTTTGCAGAAAAGGATATATTTTCTGAATGTTGATTATGCAATAACAATATCTACATCAATAGGTATCTATTGTCTGTCTATGCATCATTTAGTTTATTCATTGGTCCAGATAAACGGGAATGGAACACAATTATAATTTATTTAAACCGTTTACAATAAAACTTCTAGTGGGGAAAACGCAATGGTATAGCTTTCCTTACTTTAGTACTGAGGATACATAAAGTGAACTGCACGATGACAGCACTGCCTCAAAATAACCAGCGCTGAGTGCTTCAATTCCCCAGACAGAACTCACCATGAATACACTGTTTTTACTCTCTCTTCAAACAGATATTTTTTTCGAAGTTGTTTGATGTTAACATAAGCGTCAGGGCAGTAAACACTTTAGAAGCCTTATAAGCTTTTGCCTTAGCAGGTGGATCCCTGGACAGTATTTAATGAAAGGTACAGATCACTGGTGACAGGAGTGTTGTGGTGAACAGCCCTCTGTGGACAAAGTCTTTCAGGTTACGTCAGTGTTGGGCTGCCTGTGGTCTCATATTAACTCAACTATTTCACATTTTCTATGTTTTATGGCGTAATACAATTATAGTGAAATGAGTGCATGAAATGCGGCCACTGCTTATTTGAGACTTACGTTTTTGTCTGAAACCAAAACCTATACACAAAACATGCAATCTGAATACATTTTACATACTCTTAGTTAATTAGCAATGCATATACAGACACTGGACTTTCATACTGGGATTTATTTTAGTGCACTCAACAAGGCTTCCTGGGGTATGTTTTCACTCTGGGTGCCCTGCTTCTTCTTTTTCTTCATCCATAAATAAAAAAGCAGCAAAGTTACTTTTTGAAGAGTCTGACCATTCCTCCACACTGAAACTCCACACACACACACACACACACACACACACACACACGTGGCTGAAGTTGAAACTTTCTCAAATCTGGGAGCAAGTCACTGCTGCTGGTGATGACCCTCAGCAGTGTTCAACATATTTGGACAAATGTTCTTACTGAGCATTTCATTCATTTATACTCTCTGCTCCATGGAGTTTTTTCATAGGATTGAAAAATAAAGTATTGTTGAGTAAAGTAAATACACATAAATAAACAAACTACATGCCATCTAGCACTAAAGGTATAATGGGTTTCCAATGAATTCTATAAAACATTACCAATCTTGAACTTTTTAGGACAGAACACAGCAGTACTTACAACTGCAAGGCAGAGCACTCTGCATATTCTGTACCACTAACTACCTGGTTCCCTCTCTGGTTCCCTCAGTGAATAATGTACTTAACTATATAACTATATATATGCTCATTGCATTCATTTTGTGACAAATGCACAATATGATTTTGTCCTGTTTAATGCTCTATTAAACATTTATTTTATGTGGTACTTTGATTGACAGGAAACCTGGGTATCATTACCATGTTCTAGTGAAGCATGGGATTTTCAATATCTAGATAAAAATTAGCATTTCAATTATATACAGTTCTTTGCAAAGGCCTTTTCCTGCCTCAAAACCTCACTGGTGACATTGTAACAGAGTTCAGTTACTATTTTTAGTGATAAAATACCCAACAGTGAATCATCACTGTATTTTTTTGTCCTTGGTCCTTGGCTACCAATATTTTCTTAAATGTACCTTATAAATTCTAATTCGTCATTAATTAAAGCAGCTCACATAAAATGTTAGCTCAAATGTATCAGTCTGACAAATCAGTGTCAGCAGTCCAGAACATGGCGAGTCGCAAACAGCATGCTCCTATTGTGTGTCTGTTTCTTCTATTATCTGCTTCCCCCCTGGCCGTACATATGCGTAATGGTACATTCAATCATCTGTGTTCACCATGGTAACCTGTGGCAGCGTTTTACTGCAGGACACTCACTGCTGAGCGTCAACCTGTCCTCACAGAGAAGTGTGTTCACAATCTTGGCAGCAAGTCAAACTCACTCAAGGTGGAAGTCTAAGTAGTCCTTTCTGGAGTTTGTGATAGGCCAAGGTCTAATGTTCAGATAACCCACTGTCTCTATAGGAAGCAGAAACTATCAGCCTTTTACCTTACATAACAAAACTCCTTCCAGACTTTTATTCATTGCCATTTAACAGATATAGTCAAATTTCTTCCTCTAAAGTCTGAACTTTGCTCCAAATGACATGCCTTTAGTGTTGACCTCTTGATTAAAAAGACCCAAGCTGATCACTGATGATTCATTCATAATTCGATTAATTGCACACCCCTATAGTGAGGCAAAACTAGTTATGTTTAGATCACAGAAAAAATATGTATTCTGAATGATGTTTATGCTGTAACAAAACATGAGGACTGCCTTTGAGGTCAGTAAGGTGGATATGCAAGGTCTAATGTTCAGATAACCCACTGTCTCTATCGGCAGTAGAAACAAGCAGCCTTACTCTGATAGCATATGCTGGACTTACATTTTTCATTTCATCTGGCACCTAGAAATAGCCACTTCATTCATTACCTTAAACATTGCACACTGATTAAAATGTATTATTGAACAGCTACACAGGCAGAAACATTTTAGTAGTAATTCTACCTGCATGAATGTTTAACGTGGGCTCCAGTGCAGCGTTGAAAGCATATGCCCTCACAGAGACAGAGCGTGCTGTTGTAAAGGTCCTATGAAGGTGGTTTTAGTGCATTATAAACTGCAGTTCATGCACATATCTTTGGCACTCTGTCAGTAAAATCTTGGAAAGGCGATGACACGATGGTCCCAACCAAGACTTGTATACTGTAAAAGAGCAATGCTGCATTTTACTATGTGCTTTCTGAGTCTATAAACTAATGTCATAAACTTCTCTCCAGATGATTTTGATGCACTTGCAAGAGTAAAACTTTATTAAACGCATAACCCGGTAATAATACATTTCAAGATTTTGTTAATTTTAATGGCATGCTTTTATATTTCGCAGTTATACTTGAAAGATGTATTCGTTTTGACAATTTGTGGTGTCGGAGTCCTTACCTAACATGTCCCAAGGTTAAAGACTTAAAGAGACCAGACTGTCGCCGTCAGGACTCATAAGGCAGAGAAGGAGCATTCAGTGAACTGACACAACAATTACAACCGTTCCATTATCTGTGGTGACTTGTTGGACCTTGCCGTTGTGCTTCCATTGACACATTCTTTTCTTCTTTATCTTGGCATTTAGAATAAACCCTAGATTTTAAAACTGTGAAGGAAGGAGGAAGTAGGGAAATCTATCTTATCTGTTCCTCGCTTTTAGAAACCCTTTGGCCCAGCCCAGTGCATTCATATATTACAGTGGAAGCTATATTTTGCAGTATTTATGTATTTTGGTTATACATATATTGATTGGTCAAACCCTAAAGCTGGTGTACCTGATTTTCAAACCATGAAAGAAGGTAGAATTTGGGTAACTCTATCTAACCTGTTCCTAGCTCTCACAAAGCCTTTGGCACATTGCTAGTATTCGCATTAGCTTTTTGCCACAAGCTTTCCAACAACTTTTTCAGGCCGTTGCACAACCAAAGCACTTTCATCCTGAAACATACTGTATTATAGCAGTGGATCTGGATATTTATTCTGGATTTGCAATCTGTAAAATGTTGCAGTTAGATGCAGACAAAAAGTTGGATAAACCATAGCTTTGACCAATATCCTGAACCTGAATACATTTTTTTGGATCTGACCCAATTAGTGTTAGTGTCTATAATGGATACTATAATGGAACTATTATACTATATTAAATGTGAATCCTTACTATTAATCACATTTTAACCAAGATTCACTCATCTCTAATCGGCAATGATCAGTTTGGGTCTTTTTAATGGAGAGGCCAGTCCTTGGAGCTGACTTCAAACTTTGGAGGAAGAAATGTGAGTATTTGCTGTTTTAAATGGCAGTTCCTAAAAGGCTGTCTTGTTTATGTTCAAGAAATTTATATCAAAACCCATTTTTATTTGTTTGGAATATGGCAAAATAAAATTAAAATTGTGATAGCTCAATATGAGAAAAAAAAAAGATTTGTTATATGTTTTGTCATACCACTCACCCCTATTAAATCCTATTGTGCAATCATGAATGTTTTGGCCAGTGCAATAGTGCAAAACAATCCTTAAAAATACGATTCCCATGCAACACCTCATGCAAGACTGGGACTGGGTTGAGGCAGACACTGACAGATGAGGCCAATCTGCTCCCACCTCGTGCCTCCTCATAAAATGGTGACACAGGCCATTTACTCCGCTCCATTAAAATGAGACAATTAAAACATCCCCTTTCCAATTGACATCGCTGAAATCCCTTAAGGATCGTCGGGCCTGTGTCTTTAACTAACACCGGGTTTCCACAGCAACGGCGGCGCGCACCATAATTTCCCATTTCACCCGGTTTGACAAAAATTGTACCAGGAGCGTCATATTTATAATTGAAAGTGAAGTGGACAGCTGACAGTGATGGTCAGTGGAATGTGGCAGAGGTGAACAGCTGTTTATCTGCGCTTGACGCTTTTTGCAGAGAGGTAACAGGGATTTTTCAAACAATAACAGGAAGCCCAACAACAGACTGCGTATACTGTTCATTCCTATGGGGCTGCTCAGCTAAAACAACACTATTTTGTTGCCACTCCATCCATACACCTAATATCATTTGTCTCAAGTCTCAAAGGTAGAGTTCTATATTCAAACATCCACAAACACAAGTGCCCTAGTTCTACGCTGTCTCGATAAAATATGCTAGATGGGCTATGGGAAAAAGGAGACAGTCGCAGCGTTCTGATCTAGGAAGTTTTGTGTCGATGTTTTGTAGAGCATTCTGGTGTGAGGAATCATGCCGCAAGACTGAGGGAGCTTGTTGCCAGATTCAGTCACGCAGATTGTCTTTGGGTAGCGGAACAAGGGTAGGACATGCAAACTCGCTGGCAATGTGTCTCTGTCAGCCCAGAAATCAAACACTCTAAAAAACAATACAACAGACTCCTTCAACAATGTCCGTGCAAAGTCATGTCATCAAAAACATTCATATGCCAGCGCTGTTCTCTGAAATGTAACCGTGATGAGGGTCCACCACCTGTGCTTGTCTCCATAGAGTGTGTGGATCTGTGGAGAAGTGTTTTTAATGTGTATTTTTAAGCAATGAAAACATACCATACTAAACGTTCAAGGCAAAACTTTCTCCCCATTAGAGAAGTTCCATTGTGCACATTTAAATATTAAGTAAAAACATTATAAAACTTTAATTATCTTCATCCAACATTGATACAGTAAAGTTATGCACATATTTCACCTATACCGACATATTTTAAAAATGAACCAAAACTCAAACTCCACTCCTTTGCCAAGAAAAGTTCAACACAGCCAAGTAGTCTAGACCTCGTATAAAACTTGACCTTTCGTTTTATCAGCCTCCAATAAGTATTTCCAAGTCTGGACGCCAAGTTCAATCAAAAATTGAACTCTTTAGACGTTAAACATTTCTGGAGCATGGTTACAAAATTAGCTCCAATCTGGCATGCAACTGTCGAAACATGGGGTTCGAATGTGGAAATGTGTTATACTGCACTTGACATTTTAGGAGATTCCCAGCAGCTAAAGTCACGCTGCCTATTCCAGTAAATCAACTGCCGATATGAAACCGCCGTACCTTAAAGAGACTGACATTTGGAGATTTTAAGCGTCGACTAACTCAAAGGTCACATAAGAAGAAGCATGTGATTTCAAAGATGTCTTATAATTCCAATCTTAATTACTGATTCGCCTCAAAAACAATGTCACAAGTGTTTTGTTTTGGAAGTGAAATATATGAGGGGCCATTAAATGCTCCGTGAGTTATTTATGGCCAGGACAAAATACTCAGAAGAGATTTATGTGCGCAGCTTTCACCACTGGAGAGACTGTGGAAGACAATAGACCCACAATAGGATACGGTATAGGTATTGTTAGAGGATGAATGTTCATGAATGCATTTGGAGGGAAAATGGCTACAATCTGGCGCTAATTTTCATGGTTTTACGACGCAAATCCTGCTATTTAACAGTAGCTTAACAACAAACATCTGTTGTTAGCCAATAATGAAGCGCTGGAAATTTTTAACTAGGTTACTCTGCAGCTACAGCCCTCTCCTCATCTAGCAATAGTCAAACACATCCGATCCGTTCCCCTTATAAAATCTTTTGGCAGACGGGTTTAAATTACCAAGATGTACTTTGCACTCGAGATGGGTGCTGTCAGGAGTTTTTCTATCTCTGCCAAAATAGTCTAATATGAGTCATTTGTTTATGGAGTTTTTCACTTTTACAAATTGGATGCATGGCAGGTTTGCACAGAACAGGACTTGGCGACAAAAGTGAAATTATCATCTATCAGTGGGTGTCTGGAGGTAACAGAATTCCTATGTGAATGACAGCCTGGTGATTAATCTTACTTCTCTGCTCTACTGAAATGATCACAGCTCACCCAGACAGGATGAAAGATGGAGAATTCCTGCTATGCTGTGTTGTGTTGAGAAATATTGCCCAGGATGCATAAACAGACATAAAATATTTAAGTTTCCTTGCGTCATCCGGAGAATTTTCTGTTTATCTGTTAAAAACTGAAATTGTTAAATGTAGTGTCTCCGTGCTCCAATAGCAAGTTTGCTTCGATAGCAGAATGCATTTTGTAGCTTTTCCAACCACTTTTACAAAAATCTTATCAAATATGAAAGATGTGACTGAGCAACAGTACTAAAAGCGCAGTAGGTTAGGTTTATTGTCAGTGGTCAATAAATGTAATACACTTTCCTTTCTATTGAAATTGTCTCATTGATTGCAATCACAAGATAATACATTAGATCAAAGATGTGTTCAGTTAAAGATACAGTATGTAACTCTTCTGGTGGTGGTGGGGAGGTCTCCATGGAGATGTTATTATTAAGACACAGTATGACATGAAACCCATCTGTCTAGCAACTGTTCAATTAGAGGTGTTTTCATTGCAAAAAAGATATTATGAAAAACAAGCACCTTTAGCATGAGCAGGGGGCGCCTCTCCTTCTTGGTAAAGCAATAAACATTTCTAAGGAAACATAGTGGTGGATTCTGCACCAGTAGACCTTTAAGCCTGCTTTCTTTTTGGTGGTTTTGCTGTTTAAGTTAGCTGCACTGGATTTGACCAGCACCATTAAGCAGTAGAGTGTAAAATGGTCATTTTTTTATATAGACTTTATGTATACGCTTTTCCACCTTCTAGGGACTCAAAGCACTTTACAACAGGGAACCACTCACCCATTCACACACACACATTCATACACCAGTGTACACAGACACTGGGGGCAAAGTGGGTTTAGTGTATTGCCCAAGGACACAACCACAGTACTCATTTGTGGGAGCTGGAATCACACAGCCAACCTGTGGATCAGTGGATTTGACCTCTCAACCAACAATGTTCATGTCGAGAGCGGGATTTGAATGGCCAACCATCAGATCAGTGGATCTCTACCAACTAAGCTACTGTCGTCCCACCAACTGAGCTCCTGAGTGTAGTTCAGACAACTAGTAATATGCTTATTCTACCAGAGCATCTGCAGTGTACACAATCCTTACATTATTAGGTTCTAGCATGCATCTAGAGAATTATAATCCAACATAAGTTGCATAACGAATAGGTCATATAAGCTTAACTAGCGTTTGTTATTGTCAGGTTCTCTCTATAATATTTGCCCTGGAGAGTAGAGCTGTTAATTAACCCTTGCTGGAGGTCCTGACTGACATGATGCTGCTTGATACTGGGCTGTATACACTGTCAGCCACATTCACTGTCATCGTTTTAACAGGACAGGAGTGAGAGGAGTGCCCCCTAGACCTCCAGTAAACATTGACTTACTCACAACAAACATCCCCATTATCTGGAGGACAGTGGGGCCTGCGAAACATGAAACGCCAGCAGAGGGTAATCCTATTATTTAGCATATTTGAGTCATAGTCCCAAGCATGCTGTAAGCATAAATGTTAATTTATGAAGTGAATATTTGCTTCCTGTTAAAAAACCAAAAGCAGTCCCTCCCCTCCACACTCTGGGAGACATCGCCCTCATTTATTTGGTAATCACTTGAGATATTTTGGCATTTCGCTGCATCACGTCTTAGCCTGCCTCAAGGAACAATATAGGAATGCAAATCCCTGTCACAATTTGCCTTTTTTCCCCTTCCTCTCTGTTCAGCTCCAAGCGAAAAACCAACCCCCCAAAAAAGGCAATTACCAGCAGCTCCTCTAATCATGCCACTTCAGATGCAGCCAGTACACAAGCGTGCGAGGCACATCCATCTGCAAGTCGGGGAGCGATAACACCTTCTCACTCAATAAAATCTGCTCTTCCAGACACATTCCCTGGCCGGACAATAAATCGGAAGTTTTCCACCCTCCTACCAACCAGGCATTCATTATAAAAGGAAGCAACTGTCTGTCTCAACACATGAAGAAATTGGCTGGGAAAAGTCCTTGTTGTGGTTACACCAGCGTGTCAGGGAGGATTCATATTATGAGCCCAATAGAAGACAGAGAAGCCAAGGGTGAAGGCTGGGGAATTGAAGTGTACATGGCTGGACCCTGCAGAGAATGAGGAAGTGGTGAAGTAAAATATGTGAATCTCCACTGTGCCAAGCTGGGGTGAGTGTTAAAACTGGCATCTGCAGCCAAAGGACAGAGCCACGAGAAGAAGGGTGGCTTAGGGATAAATGACTGCCTTGGATCTTTGAAGGGGACGAAGTCACTCTAATGAAGTGCAAGGCATGGCCTCTGACTTCATCAGGGCCCACGTGTAACGATATTAAACGAAGATTACAGTACAACAAAAAAAGTCAAACATGAACTATACCACAGCCAATAATGTGACATCAAACCTCCTGTGTCATAACCTTTCTCTGGCATTTTCAGTTGATACATGCAAATTACTTTATATTTTTCCCACTTTGCATAATCTGATCTGTACATTTTGGGGTAATTAAAAGCACAGACGTGAGCATTTTCAGCACTGACCCAAATTCACATGACGCCTGCTTGATCAAAGTATTTGCACATTCAAAAACATTTCAGTGCTCTTTGTGTTTACGATCTGCAATACCCAAAACATTTTTGTTGCTACATGTGAGTATGTGACAGACAATATATAGTAACCGAGAGAGGTGCACTAAGAGGAGGGGCAGTGGGTGTAGGCAAAGGCAAGGAGAAAAAATAAACAATTTGCAAAATGTAACTTTATTTAACTTGCGTCTTTTCTTGTATCAACTGGAACATTACGCATTACGCATGAGATGACATGTTCTTGCTTTATTTGAGACGCCGCTATCTTCTAAATTGATGCCATTGAACTTACAAGTGAAGATATAAGCTAAGCTAAACGTGTATGTCGCTAGCCGTTGCCACATCACTGGGATCACGGGCTACGAGGGGGAACAGACAGCCGACAGAACCGTCGCTGTCCATGGTGTTTATTCCAAGGTTAAGTTAGCCGCGGCTCAACAGTCTTGTCACTGGTTGCGGTAGCTTGCTCCTAACAGCGTCTCCAACACGCAGGGTCAGACCATGACACTTCCAGAGCCCGCTTTCAATCAGCACAACACTCTCGCCCTGATGAACTGGCTATTAACCCAAACTTACAAATGTCGCCACACAGCTTTAGTGTCGCATTGTAGCCATTCGTCGAGAATAGTCCCCAAGAAGTCTAGTCATTACTGACAGGGAAAAGCCATATAACAACGCTCCTATACCTCACACGCACTCTTCTAAAACAAATTTGTTGCTTACAATCAGAAAACAATACTTAATTCATAACCTGTTTTTCCAAGGCAACATTTCACGCCATACGCAGCCGCAACCCCTGGTCACCACACTTGGGGGGGAAACCTGTTAAACCATCAATTATACTGCGGTATCTCCACGCGCGGCAGTTGTTGCATGTGAATGAAATATTGCACCCGGACACATTTAGGAACATTCACAATCCACGACACGCAACGTAATGACAAGAATTAGGAGCTCACCTGCAAGAAATCAGCGCTGTCTTCAGTCTCTCCACTCGTTAATGAGGTTCTGACGTGTGTGCTACCCGTCCGCCGTGTCTTTGGATGTGTTGTTTTTTTCTCTTCCTCCAGCGGTGAAATAATCAGGGAATCGGCGTCCTCTTCTCACTGGTCTGCCCTCCTCAAACTAACCTTCCCGCCCCCTCCTCCCTGTTACCCACCTCAGATTGGCGCTGGTCAGGAGGGGCAAAAACATTATAGAGCCTCGGGGCTGCTTTTACTAACGTGTCACAGCCCAGCTCACGCGGACGCAGAGAGAGTTGATGTTTTTGGTAAAGCGCGTTTAAACGACCACTGCATCTTCAGCTGCTGGATGGGGTCTTTTTGTCTCCCCCCCCTCCCCCCCCCTCCCCCC
>KN484447.1:0-18407 GCA_000787095.1 Periophthalmodon schlosseri
ATAATAATAATAATAATAATAATATTCCATCTCCATGATTGGAGGCTTGGTCATGCTTTGGGTTAATGGGGGAGACTGATGTGCCCGGAGGAAACCCACCCAGAGAAAACATACAAACTCAACACAGAAAGGTTGACCTGGGAATGGAACCTGGAAACTTCTTACTGTGAAGCGCGAGTGTCACAAAGCCATTGTTGTCGTAGATCCGTTTGCATTATCACATAAGGAAGCCCAGCCTGATTTACCAGAGCAGGTTTGGACTAAACAGACCATGCGATTAATTCGCTTTAGATTAAATTTCATGGTTAATGCTTCAGTTTCCTTTGATTAATCGGTTGAGTTAATTCATTAACGTTGACAGCCCTAATAATGTGTCTTCTCTCATTTTTGTCAGGTTTTGAGAAAAATGTGTTTGCTTCAAGTTACAGGTGACTAAAAAATTTAGTCCACGGGCCAGATCCCAAATTTTGACATTTTAGTCCTACTCAAGGTGGCAAGGGCTATCACTAATTTTTGAAAAGTTCCACATCTAAGCTTTATATTTTGGTGTAATGTAATGTAATGGTGTCGGAAAATGGACTTTTGACACAGGTCCATATTTTGGTTCACGGCATGTGCTGATAAACTATTTAAACTACTGTGTTTGGTATCATTTTAAAGAAAACTGCTGTCTTTCATTCAAACCTAATGCATCCATGCAAGCTATAGAATCCATCCCAGGCATCAGTGGTTTTTACGTTGTTTTTCACACATTGTCTATAGACTTTTAGAAGTTTGTATTTACAAAGAACAATCGACTTGCACACCACCCTTAAGCACCTTTATAGCCAAATTAATTTACAATTATTAGAAATAGTCTATAATTAGTCTAATGATTTAGCTATTACCAAAGCTGACCTTACAACTTGAAAGGATTTTGAATGTGAGTGTTACTTTATATCATGCAAATTGTAGTTAAAGATATATTACACAAAATTGACTCGTGTGAGATTTAAGAGATGTTATCATGCTGTTACCTCATCAAAAACATACCTGGAGTTGTGTTTTTGTTTCATTCCCACTCACACATATGTTTGAGTAATCCTTTATTATTAGTCTGTCTACATCTCCAAAGCTCAAAATGTTCTGTTCCACCTTGTGATGTCACAAAGCAGTAGTTTTCAAGTTAACAGCTCCTTTTACCTTTAGTTCAGTAGGGATTGTCAGTTCCAGGGCTGAAATTATCTAAATGATTCTAGTGACGGTACATAGAGTTTGTAAGATTTCTGTCAAACATGTGTGATTGAAACGAAACAAAACTCCAGGTCTGTTTTTGATGAGGAAACAACATTATAACATAGATCAGAAATTAGTCTAATATGTGTCCTTTAAGCAGCCATGCCAATAATATTATAAAATGTAAATGATAAGTAGGACTTCATGCATGCCTTTTGCATGCCTTTTTTTCTTTGGATTTTAATAATTTAAAGTTAGCTTAGTAGTTTACATTATCACCCTACAGTTGGCCACTAAAATATTGTTATCAGACTAAGTATAATAATATAGTAGGTTATTTGTATTTAATTAAAGTTTGTCACCAAACATTGTCTAATGTTGGGGATTTGACTTGGTTTTTTTTTTATGTGGTCTTACAGCAAGCAACAGCTCAGTATTACACCAACCATAGATGGAATGCATCATCCACTGTGCCTGTGACAAAGAACAAAGTTTCTGTTCAAAACCTGGAATCCTGGAGTTCCTTGCTAAGAGCAACGTACATACAAGGACATGCTATTATGTTTTTGCCAGTTTTAAGTGATGGCCAGTTTCTCAAAGTGTACTACCTTCAAACCTCCTCTTGCAGCATCTTCACTATGAAGAAAGAGCTCAAAAACACTGCTAAATAAACAGCACATCACACCCCAAGTGCCTCTGGAAGTCATGGTGTAGTCTGCATATTCTGCCAAAAGACTGACAAATATTTAAAGAAAACAAAAGAGATTCACTGGTGCTGTGTAAAGAGTTTCAGGCAGACGCAAAAATTAGAAAGGCAGCACAGAAGAAAAGGGATAGCAGAATTATTGGCATAATGAGTAGAGATTCGGTAGCAGCAAAAGGACAATGTCACAGATCATGTTACAGAGTCTATACTAAGGAGGAGGTTTCAAAAGAATCATCTACCAGCCGTGAGGATACTAGCAGTCCAGCGTAATATGAAGCAGCTGTAAACAGAGCTTATAATGAACTGTTCCAATATATCAAAGATGAACTTCTTGGAAATCCAGTACTGATAACTATGACGAGCCTTGCTGCAAGCCTGACAACATCAATCAAAGCTCAAGGATACGATAATATCAAATAATCCACAACAAAACATTTTAAGTGAAAAGTAGAGAATGCATTCCCTGGGGTGTCACAAATATTCAGTGATTCTAAAGGAAAACTCCTAGTCTGTTTATTTAATTTGTCAATGCATCAACTTGCCATAGAGAATCAATTTCTAAAAAAAGGAACTGAAGACTCTGAAAACATTGTCCACTCAAGATGAAATGCTATGTAAAGCAGCCGTCCTATTGAGACAAGACATCCAAAGCCAAAACATTTCTCAAGTCTGGCCACTGCGCTAGAATCTGATGAAAATGTGATTCCTGAAATGTTCAAGATCTTCCTTTATCAGCACTAATGAGTAGAGGCTAGTGCAATTGTTTGGTCAGATCAAACTCTCCAAACATATTACTCATTTAATGTCAAGTCACTGAGAGAAGGTAGAGCTGATTAATATAATAAATGGCCTTGGTCACTGTGTCGTACTTACAGTTGCAGGAAATTGATACAGCTTTGTGCCTTCAGAAATGATCCTTGCCTCACCTCGACTCCTTCCTGCCAACTAACATATACCCAGAGACCTTTACAGCGTTAGTTTGGGACAACATTGTCCGTGTCAAAAAGACTGAGTGGTCAGGGAACATTCCACGGAGTAAACGGAATTGTTGTGCATCATCTCTTTCACTCCCCACCATTGCCTCTCATTTCCAAAACCAAAAAGAGAAGCATCGATTCAGTGTTGCCTTTTTTGCCAAAATATAATAGTGGCCAAAGGGTTGGTCCACCACAAAGTAAGATTGGTCTTGTAGATACCAGTGCTCAATCAGCCAGATGGAACAATCTTATTTGGGTTTTGGCACCCACGTCGCAAGAAAAAGACCAGTCAGCAGTTGGACAGGCTTCAACACAAAGACACAGAATGAATGAGAAGTTTTCCCTGATAATATAGACTATCTGCCTACTGTCAATGCACCTGCAACGCAAATGGCCACAGTCAATGAGATCCTCACTCAGTCACATGACATCATGCAGCACTTATGCCTAAAAGAGATTGTTTGTGTCTTTGACCAAGCACTTTATGCTAAAGCTGTAGAGATTTCTTGGAGACACCATGAGAAATTTCAAGGTGTAATTATCAGGCTCAGGGTGTTCCACATTATTTGCACTCTGTTGGCAATAATTGGGAAGTGTTGCCAAGTTGCTGGCCTCATAGACCTCTGGGTTGAGTCTGGAATAGTTGCCAAAGGCTCTGTGGGTGGTGTTATGGATGGCTGCAAGTACAACAGAGCGGTGCGTTTGCACAAGTTGGTTTATGAGGCTCTTATGAGACTGGCATGGAGGAGCTTTTAGTTGTGGTTACAAGAAACACATGAAGATGATAGACACCTGGATAATATGCTGATGCAAGTTATCAGTCTTGGAAAAGATATCTCAGTTTGCAAAAGTCAAGTTAGTTTGCAAAATGTGCTGAGTAATAGCTGATGTCTTGTTTGAGGTCTACTGCCAGTTCCTAAGAATCAAAAATGGCAAACTGTCAACATTTTGGATGTCTTATGGTGGAGATCTTGTTGGGGTTCATCCGACCGTCTAGGGAAGGAGACTGGTTGTTACACATGGTGAGTATTCGAGAATTGATACCATGGTGCTTTGTGTATGACCGGACAAATTATGAGACCTTCCCTACTATTACTCACAGATGACTTCATATAACACATCCAGATGTGTATGCAGAGTTTATGAAAGGAGATTTTTTTGTTAAACTGGGTTCCACTAATCCCTTTGGTAGAATCCCTTTTGACCAAGCCACTGAAGAAACATTAAACAAAGACACCCAAACTCCTGGAGAAACACAAGGATTCAGTCTGAAACCAGGGGCGGTGACCAAATATTACTTAACAGCTGAGTACAGATGCATGTACCTGAGACAACTGAGAAACCTGTGTGATCTAAGCAAGTCTGCAATGCCCCATCCAGACTTACATCATCCAAGAATAAAAAAAAAAAAAAAGATGAAGCAGGTGTCCAGTCTCTTATATATCATGGATAATAATTGTCTTATCTTGTAGACCTCTCAACTGGTTCCCTGGCTCCATCTGATGTCACATTGGACCACTTGAATGCTGATGAAATAGGAGAAAAGGCAGAGATATTCAAGAAAACAAGGTTGGATGAAAATACTCCATATTCATAATTTCATTACAATATGACAAAGTACAATCTCAAGACCTTTTCAAACAAAACTAAAACCAAAAAACCAAAACTAAATGGGGGAAAAAGTACATGATACTGTTCTGAAAGCAGATTAAAAGCTTTTCAGTCATATGATCCTTATAGCCAAAAGTAGGAATGTGAATATGAGGGACATTCTTGCCCATCCTCTGGGTCCAGTGCCCTGGTCTCCTGCAAATAAAGATGGATCTCTAGGGAAAACAAACACAGTTGTGTTTGCCAGAGAGCCTAAAAAGAGCGTATCTCCAACAGAAGATATTCCAACCCCATCTGCATCTATGACTGATGCGATGAGTCGTATCCAGATTAATGGTAGATTAATGGTAACGCTAAATCATGTGCCCAGGTGAGTGAATGCACACATAAAATAATGATATTGTCTATTTATGGGTAAGTGCTTAATTTGTATAGATGATTGTTTACAGGTTGCAGACTCTTCTAGTGGAAGAGTGGAAGAAGCAAAACATTGCTGTCTGGGGAAGAGTTGTATGTTACCTGTGGGGAGGACTGTTACAAGTTCACAGAAGAAGCATGTGGAGTTGCTGAACTCAGTTTATCACATGAAGAGGCTGACACTCGCCTGCTTTTTTATGCTATAATATGCAGGACCAGCATTACGTCAGTCATCTTCACACCTGAGGACATCGATGTAATTGTGCTTTGCCTTAGTTTTCAAAAGGATATTCTATGGCCAATTTATCAAAAGTGCGAAACACGAGATAAAAAAATTAAAAAAAGATTTATGACATAAACAAACTATCACATTTTTTCGGACGTGGTGTCTGTGACAGGCTCACTGGCTTACACGCCTTTACAGAGTGTGATACTGTCAGTGCCTCTGCAGGTAAAGGGAAACTAAATGCCTTTAAGATATTAAGAAAAAAACAAAAACTTCATGGCAAGAGATTTTCAGTGCAGTTGGTCTTTCATGGGATATCAATGAAAGTATGTTCAAGAAAATTGAAGAGTTCACCTCTGAAATGTAAGCAATAACATAGTGAAGTGATGTGAGTCAGATGATGAGAATGAGTGAAAAAAATAACCTATAAAAGAACATTGAGATTTAGTTATTGTGACTTTATATGCATATATTTTCATTTAACCTGATTTCTCTATGAGAAGAGAATTTTATGCTTTTTGACTTGGCTAAACTATATATGATAACACACAGAACAAACACACAGTGTGATCTGTGTTTATTTGTGTGTTTGTGTTTGTTAATCTATATTATTTATTCAAATTTGAGTATTGTATAATTCCATATGAATTAAATTCCCATTCTTTAATGCAAGTATATAAAACTTTTAGTTGAGAACATATGTATTTTGATTTATTATTATAATAATTATAATAATTATTATTATTTTTGTATTTGATGCATCTTGGTGCCTTAAAGATGTGGTATTATGCAAAATCTATTTTTATTTAACATTCTACCATGTTATAATGTTCCCTCATCAAAAAGATGTCTGAAGAGGTTTTATGTGTCGATGCATGTTTGAGTATTTTAGCAATTTCTCCTAGGCCCTATTCAAACCCTCCTTATGGTTAGATGCAAGATTTTGTGCAATGCACAGCCCACAAGCCTGTTATCCATGAGCCTACGTATTTTTATTATTTTAGCGATCTCTCCCTATTTGACAATTCTCCATAAATATACAAAAACATGATACAAAACTGGACACAGCAACTTGACAGACCTGATGCGATGTGCAGTAGACTTTCATTAATGGGATGCAGGCTGATTGTGTTGTAATAGTGCTCTGAAGGGGGAGTGACTTAACTCGGGAACCAAAGGGAGGAGAGACTCAAAGCATCAAAAATGAAACTGAAACTTACAAAACATGTTAATATCTTGTTTTTGGTGAATATAGCATTTTCAAAACAATAAAATACCTTTTATTGTTACTGAACAAAATAATATAAATTAAAACTGCATCACAAAATACACAAACTGGACAATTTGTGTTCTATTTGGTGCAAAAAAGAAAAGCTGTGATGTACAAAAATGTGCCTGGGGCTGTAGGAGGGTTTTAAATATGATGTCTCATTTGAAGACTAAATAACTTTAGAAGGGTGGCCATTTTAATATTTACAAAATGCTGCTCAAGTCACAGTTAAGATACAAGGTCTTTGAAAATAGAGCTCTGGGATTTATGCAGTACAAAAGTTGTGCTAATTGTATTAATCAAATACAAATCTGAGCTTTAAATATGTACAGGTAGTAGTACTCTATTTGAATTTCAGTCTTGCCCTTCATTGGTATTGACCATTGGGTTAACATGATTCAGCTGCGGTGAATGAACCCAGGCTGGAGACAGGTGAGGAGACCAGACACTGCTCAGACAGTCCCTTCTACATTCCGTTTGAATCCAGAAGGCTCTGGAATCAGACCACAGAGCGTGACAAACCTGTCCTGACTTGACAAGGTCCAACCACAGCCGCCAATTTGTATCATATGTCTCCCAAATGCAGAAGACATCTCCTCTCCAAAATTCTTGTTTCATTCAGAACAAAATATATAACTTCTTTTACCTAGATAAATAAGAGTTAAAGTGCTTGAATCTGCAGAAAGGTTTCTTAGTCCATTGCATTATTTTTCCCCCTCTTTTCCCCGACATTTTTTTGTATTGACATGAACGGACAATGCATCTCTCTAGTCGGTTAAAGGGCTCATATTATGCTGTTTTCTGATCTGTTATAATGTTCCTCATAAAAAAAAAAAAAAACATACCTGGATTTGTGTTTTGTTTCATTCACACATGTTTAACACACAAATCCTGCATATTTAGGCTGAGTTCTTCTCTCAAACAGAAAACACTCCACCACTTTGTGATGTCATGAGGCAACACAGGGAGTGCTCCGCTATGTTTTTAAACTCCATACACCTTCACTAAAATCATTTGGATAATTTTATACCTGGAATTGCAAATCTCTACTGAACAAAAAGTAAAAGGTGGTAAGGTAAGGTTGGCAGTAAACATGAAAACTACCGCTTCATGACATCATAAGTTGGAACAGAGCATCTTGAACTTTTGAGATGTAGACAGACTTATAATAAAGGGTTATTTAGACATGTTTGAATGAAACAAAACACAGCTCCGGGTATGTTTTTGAGGAGGTAACAGCGTTATAACATGGCTTAAAGCTCAAGAGTCAATTTTGTGTAATACAGGACCTTTATTGCACGTCTGTAATCAAGGAGACAGGATACGGTTCCAGACTCACACATCTTTGTAAAGTTCTGTCAAAACGTGTGCTTCTGGTAAGCTTAGACACATGTGTGCCCCGGTCCTGTTTGTGTAGACCCAGCCTCCCTCCTGGTGCTGCTCCCACACTCCTCTCTCTGCTGGCTCCTTTCTGCCCCAGTCTTCTCTGCTCTACTCCTCGTCTGGCTGTTTGTTTTCTGTGCTTTCCCCGAGGAGAGCCTCAGTATGTGCCTGTGTGAGTGTGACAGGCTCCCAAGGCTTGGCTGGAGCTGTGTGGATGTGAAAGTGAGCTTCACAAACACGCATAAGGCCCATCCCAAACACCCCAAACACCCAGCTCTGACAGGGGGAGTACAAGCCCCACTACCCCTCAATGCTGTCAGCTCACTGGACCCCAACACTGTCCATCTCCATATCCCGCCAACACATATACATATATACGCATAGGTACATTCTAGTATTGTTACCAAAAAACATTTCAAACTATAGACCTTGATGCCAAAGAAAGCAATCAAACATCGACAGCAACCTTGACCCCGCAGTGCATACACTTATTTGTAGACATAAACATTATACAAAAACATTTATATTTTCTTTTCAGAACATCCAAATGATGTGTTCAGCTGAAACTCGGCAACAGAATATTGTCCATATTTTGGCACAAGAAGTCCTTCTTACTCCAAGTAGGTATAAGGGACATGGTGAAATCTGTACATGAAACATTAGGTTAGGTTAAGTTAGCCTTTATTGTCTCTGTAGGGATATTTGGCCTCTGCATTTGACCCATCCTTTAATGCCGCTGGAGCAACCTGTCAGGAGCAAGTGGACCCATCTCCAGATCTTGAGCTAGGCTTGGTCAGGACTACCTAAGCTGGAGGATTTGTGCATGTTTTGGGTTGATGGGGAAAAACAGAGTGCCCAAAGGAAACCCACCGAAGGATCAAACCCTGAACCTTTTTGAAGTGCTAGCCACTCAACCACTGTGCCACTAACATACAAGACATGCATTCCTAAATAATTTCATTGAGAGGCATTAGCATAACGTGTATGACACATTTATTTAAAAATATATATACTACCAGTCAAAAGTTTGAACATGCTTTTTCATGCAAGTTTCTTTTTTATTTCCATGATTATTTACATTATAGATTCTCACTGAAGGCGTCAAAACTATGAATGGCACATTTGGAATGTAATAAACAAAGCATCAACTCAAAATAAGTCAAAACTTGTTCAAGATTTTAGATTTAAAAAATAGCTATTAGATCACTGCTTTGCGCTTTGGGCAGTTCTTGACCCTGACATGGCACAGCGGTGAAGTGAAAACCATATCAAGACTTCATCAAGAAGAGCACTGAGAGAAGGTCAAGGGTTTGCAGCGCTGTCAACAAAGCAAAGGGTGGCTATTTTGAGCATTTTAATATAAAATACAAAAAAAAAAAAAAAAAATTGTAGAAGAGTTAGAGTGAAGAGTTATTTCACTTTTTTTCTGTACTACACAATTCCATATATCTTGTTTCATACATGTGATGTTTTCCGTATGTATATATAATGTAAAAAGTATGCATAAAAAAAAAAAAACAAAACACTGAGTGAAAAGGTGTGTTGAAATTCTGACTGGTAGTGTATATATGACACATTTAGATGTACGGTGCATTTTAGAAGAGTTCTTAGGGCAGATAGACGTCCCCTTTGGTGTGTGGTAGTTAATAGACTCTTGAGACTGTGCAACAGATCATAGCAAAGTGCCCTTTAATTCCTTCCTGTTTTTATCTTGACATAGATAAGATTTTAAAATAAATTAATCTGGACATAAGAAAATTCTGACTTTTTCAAGCCAAGAGAATTTTAAACTTGTTAAAAGGAGCAGGTGTCTTGATCATCCCTGACACTTGGAGGATTACTGAAATGTGCTAATAATACATTAATCACCTGCTCAACAGAACAAGTCTGTTGCTCCACAGACATCGCTGCTCATCTCTCTGCTCCTCACGATGCTGTAAAAATGTTCTCATGGAAATGTGTTAATGTTTCAAGGATATGAAGAATATCCAAACAGTGAAGTCTGCAGCACACACGCTGCAGGGTCAGTCTAGAACAAGATTTACACCTGACCAACTCTGCACATGTCCTTTGTGTGTGTTTGTGTATGTTTGTTTGTGTGTGTGTGTGTTGGTTTGGGAGTGTGTGTGTCTGAATCTGTTTGAGTGTGTGTTTGAGTGTGTGTTTGTGTGTGTGCTCGCCTGTGCTTGTTTTTGTTTGTGTACGTTTGTTTGTTTGTATGTGCGTTTGTTTGTGTTGGTTTGCGTGTGTGTGTGTTTGAATCTGTTTTTGTTTGTATGTTTGTGTTTTTGTGCATGGGTTTGCATGTGTGTGTGTGTTTGAGTGTGTGTGTGTTTGCATGTGCTTGTGTGTGTTTTTGTTTGTATGTTTGTGTGTGTGT
The DNA here is from genome assembly GCA_000787095.1 of Periophthalmodon schlosseri. NCBI lineage: Eukaryota > Metazoa > Chordata > Actinopteri > Gobiiformes > Gobiidae > Periophthalmodon > Periophthalmodon schlosseri. Next base: position 10,186 of record KN484447.1, read on the forward strand.
GTGTGTTTGTGTCGGTTTGCATGTGTATGTGTTTTTAAATCTGTTTGTGTGTGTGTGTGTTTCAGTGTGCATTTGTGTGTGTGTTTGTGTGTGTGTTTTTGTTTGTATGCTTGAGTGTGTTTGTTTGTGTGTGTTTGTTTGTGTTCGTTTGCATGTGTGTTTGTGTGTGTGTGTGTGTGTGTGTGTGTGTGTTTGAATCTGTTTGTGTGTGTATTTGCATTTGTGTGTGTGTTTGCATGTGCTTGTGTTTGTGTTTTTGTTTGTATGTTTGTGTGTGTTTGTGTGCATGTGTGTGTGTGTTTGAATGTTTGTGTGTGGGTTTGAGTGTGTGTTTGTGTGTGCTTGTGTGTGTGTTTTTGTTTGTTTGTGTGTGTTTTGTATGTTTGTGCGACTGTCTGCATGATTGTTTGTGTGGTTGTGGTTACTCGTCTGCTGAGAGCTGGTCATGCAGAGAGGCTAAGAGAAGCTAGCTCTGTTTTGCTCTATTCCCTGTGACGTGTCTGGGATCATTACCTTTGTGTTGCCGCAGCCAGACTCATAAAACCCTATTAAAGCTGCATTTAAAAACACATTAAAGCTGTAGAGAATCATGACAATTCATAAGCCCCAGTTTAACCCAATCAGCGCAAAGTTACCTGACAAACGATTCGAACCTACAAATGTTCCTTCAAACCTGACTCTTTCTCCCCATAGGAAATTTGTCCTCTGCATTTCACCGGCCCTTCAGTGCTTCTTGGGCGACCTGTCAGAAGCAGTGGACGCATCTCCAGCACCTTGGCCCGTCTCCAGATCTTGAGCTAGTCTTGGTCAGGACTACCTTGGCTGGAGGACAACCCGATACATATTTTAGATTCTGAGGCTGAAGAGTGTACATTACAATCATGTACTTTAAAGTGGGGCTAAACACCTAAACTCCGCCCACAACCGCACTTCAAACAGAGCTGCTAAACTCGGCAGTACCTGGAGGACTAAAGAAGAGTGAGGGAGGAGGAGGGGCAGGGTCTGGAGGTTTAAACTCCGCCCCTGCAGCTAGGTGTTTGTAATCAGAAACACCTAACTGTAATCGGGGCAGTCTTGTGTGATGTCACCAACTACTTGAAATTGAAGAGGCCATTGAAGGCAGCACAGACAACAACCAATGGACCTAGTTTGCACTAGAGTGGCCGAAAGGACTAAGAACAGTAGACAATGCTATTAAAAGCAAAAAAAAAAAGTTAGTGTTTAGTTAAACTTTAAAGGGTATTTAAATGTATTACATCTAAAATGCACCAAAATACAGGAAATGAAATGTCAAAGATTTTTGGGGGAGACCATCTGGGTCCTTGGGCACCTAATTTACATTATGCCTAAAATGACTTCATTTTAAACTTTCTTGAGTAAGTTCTCCTGCTTAGACAAGGGCAACCAAATGGCTAACAGTGGCCCTACTGAACCTGCACAGACTATAGTTAATGGGCATAAAAAATGTATCCCAGTGAAGAATGTGGTGTGTGTGATCTGTGACACGCTCCTCCTCCTCCTGTGTTTGAGCTCCGTCTGCAGCCAAGCAAAAGCCCTAAGTACAGCCCCCCCACCCCCCTCTTCTTAAGTGTACCCAGCTAACCCTGTCCTGCATGACCCTGGGACTGATGGGAGATGTAACCGCGGCACGTGGCCCCCGGCAGCATGCTCATGTCAGACTGATTCCACCCATCGCCTTTGTATCACTGCATCGGCAACCAAGCACAACATAACCTTTGTGGTAAACATGCAAGTTACTGAGGCGAGCAAAACACGCAGTCCAAGGAGAGGCCAGCTCAGACACAGGAGCAGAGCCATGAGTGGTGTACTCTTCTCTTATACCAGAGATTACACCAGGAGAAGTAAACTCTTACGCCAGAGATTACACCAAGAGACGCCTCCTACCAAACACCTAAAACTTGAATCGGAACATGTTTTGTCAGAATACGCCTCCACAAACTCACTTTTAATTTTTTTTTTTTTTTTATTCATGTAAACTGCCAACAGCGAGTGCAGGGTAACTCAAAAATATGCCTGAAAAATACTTATTTTAAGTTTATTATCTACTGCAAGAGTGGTTGTAGAACAGTTATAAAACCATACACCAGGCCAAGACATCTTCAAATATCAGGAGCAGATTTCACCATAAATTCTCTGTACAAGGTTATGGTATCACATGATCACAACCAGTGCCAGCCCAAGTTTTTTTTGCTGCCCTAGACAAGATTTCTGATGGCTCCCCCTGACGTTACTTGCAGCAGTAAAGACCTTTGTAAGCATGTGTCCATTAATTAGGGGTCCTGAATCAATTTTTTTGGTGCAAGTAAACCAAAAGTAACGAGGGTCTAGGGTCCCCCCAAGAAAATGTTGAACAAAACAGAAGTAATTTCCTGTTATTGGGTAAATCAAATCAACTAATATAATTTTGCAGTAGTTAATTTCTGTCTATTAGTTGGTTAAACATTATGATTATAGGCTATCCACTATTGAATCAGTGGACGTATGTAAGAGGCGGACAGGTGAAAAATAAAGACTAAAAGTTCAGTGGATGTAGAACACCATTTCAGACTCCAAACTGTTTCCAGAGTCTTTGACACTGTTAATGATCAGGCACATTCAGCTGCATTTCATATGTCACTGAGCACATTGCACAGGGCAGTGGCTGTCACCATCATCTTGTGCCCTTAGCATTTGCCCATACTGCCTATGCCACAGGCCGGATCTGACCACAGCCCATCACTGGTGTGGCTTTAGTCTGAGAATGAGTTAGATGGATGCTAAACTAAACGTGTTCATATCGTCCTTGTGAAATGTACAAAAGTGCTGCTCAGAACAACTTTGGGTTTGTGTCTGACTTTTAAAGAGGCCTAAATATAAATAGACCCTGGTTGTTATTGAGAACAATGAGGAGCCAGAGTGACCCAGCTTTTCACAGGAGGCCTCGTCTAATGTTACCCCAGGGACAGGCTCTCCGACCTGCATGGAGCCAAGCACGCTGCCCCTCTCAAACTGCTCTAGCAGGTCTTCTATTGTTTTTAATCACACACGCACACACAAACACACGCACACGCACACACACACACACACTCTACAATTAAAGCCGATCATTTTAATAGTCAAGAAAACTTTTGAAGGTGCTCTGTAACTTCTGGAATGTTGTACATGATGGCATAAAATGTATTTATCTCCATAGACACAAGCGTATGATGCCACCTTTTCAAGTAAGAATAGTAAGAATGCAGGTTTATCACATTTACAAAAACACCTGAATAACGGCAGGTTTCAAGTGATAGTATGTAACTTTCTGGGGGTGGCACATCACCCGCACGATGCCATGGAAATAAAAAAGTTAAAACCATACTTGGGAACATTCTCCATGGAGATTGATATGTTTTATGCCATACTGTGGAATATTATAACTAAAAGGAACAACATTTCCATGGAAACAAGCAGGAGGAGGTTTTACTCCAGGCCACATAAGAGTCAGATTTGTGGAGATGCAAGCCTGGTCAGGACAAGTGTTTTCTGTTTTTCAGTGCACATTCATAATGAAAAAAACAAGCTTTATTTTACTCTATCTTTTGGCATACTGGGGCTTTAAAGCTACATTGTGGGAATTTCCCACAATGTTAAAAACATCTCCATGGAGATCAGGTGGCTCTCTTTGCCTCTGAAAAGTTCCAAAATGCACCTTTGTAGAAATAAATAGTAAGTACATTATGGATTTTTTTTGTTTGTCTAAGTGCTGTGTTATTGACTTACACTTTTCCCCATAGTTTTATGCCTCTTACAGAAATACGGCTGAATTGACTTTCTTTCCTCCGTTTTATAGCGTATTTTGTTTCATTTCCATGTTTGAGCAATCATGTCTGCTGTGGCACTGCCTTTCTCCAGACCCGATCCTCCCGCCGCTGCTCTGTGCGTTATAATGCATTGTGTTATAATGCACAGTCAGCAGACCTACGCGCAGTTCCACCTGTACACAACAACAGCTCCTCTAAACATTTCCAATAAATATTAATACTGCGGATTTATGAATTGTGAAATACTCTTTCTTAGTGTGTGGAGGAGCACAATAGCGCTCTTTACAGTTTATAAGCAACAGCTTGGGTAGCGCAGCTGATAAATGCGTGTCGCTATCCTGTTTAGTGTAAAGAACTGAATTCTATTAGTCTGTGTACGCTCTGCGCTGGCCCATTTCCCCCGCTCCTACATGTGTGACTTATGCCAGCGCCGCGCCTCCATGTATTTATGTATGAGCGTACATTTGTTTGGGAGCGGCGTGTTAACCTTAGCTAAGCGTGTTTGGCTGTAATTCGGCAGCAGCCTTGTTTGGGACGCGCGGTTATTGATGACACCGGCGCAGTGAGACAGCTCGTTTGCATACCGCCGCCTCCGCGTTCCACTGTAGCGCGCGCTCATTAGCTCATTTGCATATTTCTGCCGACAGGTGATGCCCCGACGCCGCGCCCGGGCAAATCTGTGCATCTGTGCGTGCTGTAGCGTGAAAGATATACAATGGCTCGCGCTTGTATACAGGCCGGTCATAAATCGCGCGTTCGGGACACTTGTGAGTGGTGGGGAGCGCGGCGTGTTGGAATTAATTGAGCGTCAGAGGAACGGGAGAGGCTGTTGATAAAGCGTGGGGATTGATGGCACGCTGGGTTACTTTAATGGATAGGGGCTTCATAAAACATTAGATATGTGGCAGAGACAAGGCAGATCTAGGTATGCGGTGTTCACAGTGTTGAGGGAGGTACGGGGGCAGGTCTGTGAATGTTAATATGAGCGCATTTATCTCAGGAGGAAATGTGGTAACGCCTGGATGGACCGGGTGTTAACTCAATTAAGACTTCACCGACAGAGGTGGGAGACTAGCACACAACTGTACTTCACAATGATATCACTAGTAGAGTAGAAGTGCTAAGAGGTAAAACAGGAAATGACTCGAATAAGAGTTAAGTAAAGTGCTTGGAGAAACCACAACTTAAAGGGCCCATATTGTGATGTTTTCTGATCTGTGTTATAATGTTGTTTCCTCATCACGAACACCCCGGGCGTTTTGTTTTGTTTCATTCACACATGTTTAACACTGCATATTTAGGCTGAGTTCTTCTCTCAAGCAGAAGACACTGTTCCACCTTGTGATGTCATGTGGGAATACAGGAAGTGTGCTACTGTGTTTTTAAACTTCATACATCTTCACTTGAATCATTCGGATCATTTCAGCTCTGGAAGTGCCAGTCTCTGAACTGCTGAACAAAAGGTAAAAGACAGCTGTTAACTTGAAACTTACCGCTTCATGACATCACAAGGTGGACCAGACCATTTTGAGCTTTGGAGGTGTAGACAGACTTATAATGCGGGTTTACTCAAACGTGTGTGAATGAAACAAAACTCAACTCCAGGTATGTTCTTGAGCACTCAAAAACATTCTAACATGGCTTAAAGCTCACAAGAGTCAATTTAGCATAATATAGGGCCTTTAAGTAATTGTAGGAGTAACTGTGTGGTCTGGCATGACATCTGTTTTATAATTTCAACTTAACCCATTAATAAAGAAAACTATAAAATTTGTCAACTGGACAAAACGTTGTAGGAGTGAAGACATTTCACTGCTCATCCAAGCCGCTTATTCAGTTCTGGGCAGATTCACTCCTACAACGTTTTGTCCAGTTGACAGATTTTATAGTTTTCTTTTGCAATGGATCAGACCTGGACGACTGAGGGATCACACAGATATTAATCCATTAACGCCCAAATTTGTCCCAGAGACGACGCTGAGGCCTGAACGGAGCCTGGCACACGTGCTGCGCCCAGACCACTCTGAAACACGACTAATTCCTTCTATATTGAAAGATTTAAATAATTCACTAAAATCCAGCAATGAGCACCACATACCTCATTTACATTTGACTTACGCAACAGTGTGTATTTACTACATCTCGGCGCGATGTAGAGACTTGGTTCCAAACTGCATTTAATAAAGTAATGTTCCGATCGTAGCTTTTTCCACTGAACGAAATGCAGTTTGTGTGCAGGGTTTGTCTCATTTTCTGTGTTCACTGTAGTCGCTTAGCACCGGTGAAATTGCGCATACCTATACTTCTTATACTTGGTTGTCATTTAAGGTACACATTAAAATAATACAGTATACTAAAACAAAAGCATGGGAGAGAGAGAGTGAGTCATGTGGAATGCTTGAGCAATGATTAAAAATGTCCAGAAACACATGAATTGAAGTAAGCAGGGCTGCCATAGTTTTTGACTCATTTTCAGTGAAGAACACATTTTTGAATGACAGAAATCATTGTGAGAAGGCATTAAGTACAAATATATTAAGAACGCTTCATGTGTGAGACTTGTGCGTAAACATCCAAACCTCACAAGGCAAGGCAAGTTTATTTGTATAGCACAATTAGTACACAAAGTAATTCAAAGCGCTTTACAGAATAAGAAAGGCATTAAAATGACAATACAAACAAATCAAAACACAAATAATCATCATAAAATTAACATTCACAGAGAAGAGTCCAGAATAAAATCTTTCAGTCATATGCACAGCTAAACAAAACCGTTTTGAGCCTGGATTTACACAAGCTGCATAAAAATTAAATGCTGATTCCCCATGTTTAGTCCTGACTCTGGGCGCCAGCAGGAGGCCGGTCCATGAAGTCCTCAGAGTGTGAGATGGTTCATATGGCACTAACATGTGGGAGATGTACTTTGGTGCTGGGCCATGGAGAGACTTGTAACAAGCAGAGCTGCTTTAAAGTCTATTCTCTGAGCCACAGGAGCCAGTGCAGAGACCTGAGCACAGGACTTATGTGCTCGTACTTCCTGGTTCTAGTCAGGACCCGAGCAGCACCGTTCTGAATGTACTGCTGCTGTTTTACAGCTCGTTTGGAGAGGTCAGTGAGCAGGACGTTACAGTAGTCTAAGCTGCTGGAGACAAATTGCATGAAGCACTGACAGAGGGGGGTATTCATGCTGGACTGACGTCAGTTTTATACTGTTTAGATGTGGTACAATAATCACTATCACAGTAGAGCCTGGGGTGTACAGTATATGGCGCCATTCAAGATGCTGAAAGTGCTTTAAGTTGCATTACTCTTTCAGTCCATATGAAGTAAACTTGTTCAAATCAAACTGATTCTGATAATGCCACACCATTTCAGGACTGATGTGTAGTATATTCTGTGTATGGGCTGTGCTGAGAGGGAGAGAGACAGAGAGAGACAAAGGGACAGACACACAGAGAGAGCGTGAGAGAGTGAAAGACAGACAAACAGAGACACAGAGAGCGAGGGACAGAGACATAGACAAGCGCATACAGAGAGAGAGTAGTGCTGCTGCTGTCTGTTTACACAAGACTCTTTTATTGTCTTTGGCGGAACAATGTGTGATGAGACTCCTCACCTCTCTCACCCCCGCTCTCTTTTCTGCTCTCTCCTCGTCTGTCTCTCCTCCCCTGTCTTTTCCTTTTTCACCTCATCTTCCCCCATCTCTGCTCCCTCACCCCTCTCTTTCACCTCTGCTCCCTTCTTCCCACTTCACTTTACCTTTTCCTCTCTCTTGTCGCCTCTCTTGCTCTTGCTATCACCTCCTCTTTCCCCCCCTTTCTTTTCCCCTCTTACCTCTGCTCTCGCCTCACTTTCCCCTCTGCCCTTTTTTCTCCTCTGCTACCTCACCTCATCTCTCTCGCCACTTTCGTCTATCTCCTCTCCTTTTTCACCTCTCCTCTCTCTTGAATTTGCCCATATTATCCACCTCTTTCTTCCTTCTCTCCCATCTCCTCACCTGTCACCTGTCCTCCTTCAGCCCTCCTCCTAAACTTTTGCTCAAATTCCTTCTCTCTCTCCCCTCCCCTGCTTCACTTCTCTCTCTCTCTCCATATCACCCCCCCACCCCCCCTGCTTCCCTTCTCTCTCTCTCTCCATATCCCCCCCCCCCTCATCCCTTCTCTCACTCCCCCTGCTCATTCACCTAAACCCCCCTTTTCTCTCCCCCCTCATCTCCCTCCCCCTGCTCATCCCCTCTATCTCTCCTACTTTACTTCTTCTCTCTCTCTCCCCATCACCTTCTTCTCCCTGCCCCCTCACATCCCTTCTCTCTCTCCTCTGCCCCTCTCTTCTATCTGTTCTCTCTCCCCTCCTCTTTACTTTGTCCTCTCCCCCCTCTCTCTCTGTCCTCTCCCATCCCTTCTTTCTCTCCCCTCTCCA
>KN484447.1:19242-29675 GCA_000787095.1 Periophthalmodon schlosseri
AGGAAATACAAAATACATTCAGGAATAAACTGTTTTTCTCTGGTAGATATGCAGCTCATGTGCAGTATGAGTCGATATTGTATGACACCTCTTTATGCTATCTGCTTTAAAGCCTGAATGCTCTGCCTAATCCCTCTGTCGTCCATGTAGGTTTACATCGCAAAAGAAACTGTCGACTGGACAAAGTTTTAAGAGTGTAGGGTTGTCAAAAGTATCGAAAATCAGATACTAACTGATAATAAAACAAATATCGAATAGCTGTAGAATGATCTTGAGCTTTTTTTTTTTTTTTTTATTATCGTGGTATCGGAATCTGCATTGAGAATCGAGTCTCTTGATAACCCTATGAATGTCAGGCCACTCATCCAATAGTGTTCTTCAAGACAGGTTAGTGTTTAGTCACTGCCTTATATCTGTCTGAAGGGAGGAGCTAACTACGCTGAAATTAACACTAGTTGTTTACAGAAAGGAGTATCTGTTAATTTAAGTCCATTGAACTAGCCTGAGGTTTGAACTGTCCCTGAGTCATGTTTTGTATGACGGTTCAAGCACTTAATGGATGATCTAGCACCAATTAGCATACTCTAATTATGCTATTGGCCAATAAGGGAGGGGGAAATGTGTAGAGGTGATGGTGGGGAAAGAGGGCAAAATCAGCCTTCAAGAAAACTATATGCAAGAAACTGGACAAATGTTTATAGTTTGCATGCATTTGGCCTTCTTCAGGGCAGGTTACTGTTTAGTCACTACCTTATGTCTGTTTGAGGGAAGGAGCTAATGACCCTGAAACTAACACACCCTAATAGTTTACAGTAAAGATTTACTGAACTGAAGAAGCCTCTTGGATGTGTGGCACAACATATTCATTCCTAAAAACTTAGAAAGAAAGAAATTGTCTGTTATAAAAAAGCCTAAATTGTTCATTAATCAGACGAAATAGAGGCAGTTTCATGTTAAAGTGAAATACTAATACTAAGTGCAATAGCACTAAACATTTGATGATCATATTATGCACATCAAATCAATGTGACATGTCTTTAGCTCTATTTATAAAATAAAATGATTTTTTAAAACTAGGTTTAATCATGCTGAGTTAATAGTGGGCTAATAGCAACACATTAAAGATGGGGTATTATGCAAAATTGATTTTTTGAGCTTTCCCCCTCATCAAAAACATGCCTCAAGATGTTTTACATGTCATCCATGCATGTTTGAGTATTTTAGCAATCTCTCCCTGGCCATATTGGAACCCTCCTTATGGTTAGCTGTAAGATTCTGCAGTGCACAGCCCATAAGCCATAAATATACAAAAACATGATACAAAACTGTACACAGAAACTTGCCAAACCTGATGCGATGTGCAGCAGTTTCATTTGCAGGATGCAGCTGATTGTGTTGTGATAGCGCTCTGAAGGGGGAGCGACTTAACATGGGGGGCAAAGGGAGGGGAGACTCAGATTGCCAAAAACCAAAGTGAAACTTATAAAACATGTTAGTATGTTGTTTTGGAGGAATTTAGCAACGTCAAAACATTAAAAGGTAACATGGTGATCTAAATATATTATATGTCAGCAGTTAATAGCCCACAGAAGTAAAATACTCCCTCTTTAAACAACCTAGGCCTGTTGGATCTATAAAGATCCAGAAAATGTCACGTGATTATTGTCAAATTTCTTGAGGGAGGACCCCCAAACCCCCCTGCACTGGACCACACGCTGTTTTATGTTACCTGCAATGGCCACTGTGAAATACAATATAAAAACGTAGCAGCGTGTGTGATTCAGTGGCTAAGGAGAATGAATGAATGAATGACATCATATCAATTCTGAAGGGCCTCCTCATAAAAAGCTGACACCCTTTGACTACCCCTCACATAAAAGTGTAGCTCTGCCCCTGGCTCAATATACAAACAAAATTATAGACAAACAAGCCTTCTGCTGTAGTGTGAGTGCACATGAGCTCCTCCGTGCAGCTCTAAGCCTGGTGTGTGTGAAACATGGAGGTTGTGTGTTTGCTGAGGAAGCCCCATGTCTGCCCATCCATCTGAGACGTGACATGACACTGTTACCACTGTAGAAGGCCTCCCATAGTGTGTACGGCAGAGTGGTTAGCCAGTCAGAGCTCACACAGCCAGGAGAGACAAATGAGTGAGGGGAGAACGGATACGCTATTGTGTTTATAGACCCTGGAAAGTAGAAAGGACAAAGATGTGATGAGGACGACAAGAACAGATTTGTTAAAGAAGGGGTATTACTCTTCTGTGGGGTATTCATTGTTAACACATAGCATATTTAGTTCACCATGTTACCTTTCATTGTTTTGAAAATGCTATATTTACGTAAAACAACGCATTAACATAAGTTTCACTTTGACTTCTCATTAAAGGTCCTGTATTTCATCATATTAGTCGTTGTGGTTTAAATCTCAAAGATCCCAATGGAGACATCTGGAGAAGTTCACGTGTACTCGGACAATTGCTGCATGTAACAGCGCAGTGCGATCAAACGAGGTGCAGCCAAGGAGAGGCATTCAACTGCATTAGATGAAAGAAACAGTAAGGCAAATATTAGACGTGTGTTTGGACGTGCATTAACTCATTTTATATCAGCGGCAATGACGATCTGCAGTCCCTCCACCGCAGACTTGTTTCATTGTTTTGGTCCGGTGCGTTAAAGTGAAAGTGAAAACTACTGGAGCTTCACTGTGTTTGTGATTTGTGCCGCGGAGAGCAAATAACCTGAATCGCGCAGTTCATAGCAGGTCTGAAAATCAAATGCTCAACATAAATTATATACTGTATGTAGTGTAGTTAAATGTAGCACCATTGTTATTAGCAAATATAGCTACAAAGTTTTAGTGCTATTACGTAATTATTAGATGCCCGCCCACCTCCCGTAGACTAGGACATGAGTGGTCTGACGATTTGAATAGCATTTGATATTAAAAGGCATATGACGGGTTAGACTAATCATTCTCTAAAACATAGTTAACATCTTTATATTTAGGATTTTACCAAAAATCTTGCCTAGTCTTTTTCAGTTTTTTGTAATTTTGGTGAAGTTTATGATTTTATTTGCTGGTTGGACACAGGCAGATATGAAATATGTAGCTCTGTTACCTCATAATGTTAACAAGGGCCAAAACTTACATAACTTAAATATAAACAAAATATAAACAATAGTTATGCTTTGACAAATACAAATAAAGGATAACACCTTTATTTTGTTCAAACAATGTTTAAAATGTCAGAAAAATGTCTTCCTTGTGCATAAATTGTCCCTGCGTTTTGGATGGAATTGATGTATTTTTTGTACTTTTTGTTTCCTACTTTTCTTCACAAACTGCCACTTAACTGATGTAAAACTGTGCTAAATATTGAACACAGGTACAATCCAACCAAACCATAATTAGAAAAATATATGGATATTTTAAAGGTCCTATATTACACAAAATTGAGTCTTGTAAGCTTTAAGCCATGTTAGAAAGCTGTTATCTCATCGAAAATATCCTAGAGTTGTGTTTCTGTTCCACCTTGTGATGTCATGAAGTGGCAGTTTTCAAGTTAACAGCTACTTTTTACCTTTTGTTCAGTAGAGACTGGCAATTATAGGGCTGTTATCATCCAAATGACTCCGGTGAAGGTGTATGGAGTTTAAAAATAGTTTGGAGCACTTTGGAGTCCTGTATTATCACATGACTTCACAAGGTGGAACAGAGTGTTTTCTGTTTGAGAGAAGAATTCAGTCTAAATATCCAGGGTTTGTGTGTTAAACATGAGTGAGTGAAACAAAACGCAACCCCATGTATGTTTTTGATGAGTAAACAACATCGTAACAGATCAGAAAGTAGCGTAATATGGACGCTTTAATGATGCAACCGTCTAAGCCCATCCCGCGTGCAGCCTGTGGAGTGTAGTCTACAGAACAGGAGGCGTGTGGAGAGAGTGCTCCTTAGACTCCTGCTGAGGTGTTTCCTCCTCTTACAGCCAGGGCGGTGCCTGTCACGACTGACAGTTCTCCTCGTCTTCAAGCAGAGGAGCCTGTCAAACTTCAGCCTTCTCCAAAAAAAACCACAAGAAGCACGAAGCTCACAGCTGCACGGCCCGAAAACACACGCCACAAACACACCGCACGCACCGCACTGCACACACAACACATACGGCAAACACACACCGCACTCACCACACACACACACTCCACACACACACCGCAAACACACACCACACAAACATACTCTGCACACACCACACACACACTGCAAACACACCACACACACATACTCTGCACACACCACACACACACACTGCACACACCACACACACATACTCTGCACACACCACACACACACACTGCACACACCACACACACATACTCTGCACACACCACACACACACACTGCACACACCACACACACATACTCTGCACACACCACACACACCACAAACAGACAAAGCACACACCACACACACCACACACACCGCACACACTCCACACACTGCACACACCACACACATATACTCTGCACACACCACACACACCACAAACAGACAAAGCACACACCACACACATCACACACACCGCACACACCACACACACACTGCACACAGCACACAAACACACACACACGTACACTTCAAACACACACCACTCACACCACACACACTGCACACACTGCACACACATACTCTGCACACACCACACACACCGCAAACACACACCACACACACCACACACACCGCACACACTGCACACACTGCACACACTGCACACACCCACACTGCATACTATGCACACACCACACACGCCGCAAACACACAACGCACACACCACGCACACCGCACACACTGCACACACTGCACACACTGCACACACCAGACACATCACACACATTGCACACACCACACACTGCAAACACACACCACACACACCACGCACATACTGCACACACCGCACTCACTGCACACACCGCACACACTGCACACCCTCCCACTAACCCCCTCCCGCTCCCACACACACACACACTACACACACTGCACACCCCACACACACTCCACACCCTCCCCCTAACCCGCCCCCACACACAAACCACACACCGCACACGCACTGCACACATCAGTCACATCATACACACCACATACAGTGCACAAACAGCCTATGGGCCCGGTGCAACACTGTGCTCACAGAGCCCAGGCCTCTGCACTCAGCAGGATACAGCAAATCAGCCATGACTGTCCATAATGCGCACTAGCTTATCTACGTTCCATAGCAACTCCCAGCCCACTGAAGACAACAGCAGCCCATTGTAACATTAATTAAAGTGGTCCCTACCTCAGCATTATCTGTGTAATTAGTTTAGGTAAGCTCCATGGCCCGTTTCAAGGGTGCAGCTCATTTGGGGCAAGCAGCCTGTCTCTGCCACAGCCTGTGTCCTGATCCCCTTGTTCTACACATGCACATGAAGAGAGTGTGTCTGAGCTCGGGGTTAAAGCCTTTATGTCCCAGTCAAGTGGCGTGGAAATCCTTTTGGGGCCCAGCACAGCTCCTTTCAGCCGGCCTCATCAAGCGCTCTCTGCCCCAATCCTCCTCTGCTCCAGTGCCCCCGACAGTGAGGCCGGACTGAGGGGTCCTGAGAGACCCAAGCTGTGGCTTTGTTCAGCTCCTCAGCCTCTCACTAAGCTGGAGATGTATGCACACTGTCTGAACACTGTGGAATTATGCATCTGCCACTGCCCTGCACCACTTCATTAGCACAGCTCTGCAACGGCGGCTCAGAGGAAGGAGCGCTCATGTGTATGACAGCACTCACCTTTGTGTGGGCTTCTATGGAGCGGCTTCAGTCAGGGGCCCTTTTCACGCCCAATGTGCCGTGACCCTGGAAATACTAACACAACTCTATACGCAGAGCTGAGGCCCTCCCCAGACCAATCCACATTGTTTTACACGTCTTATACACTGTGGACTTGTGAAGGATATTAAGATAAAGGCCTGGTTCCTAGGAGGACCCCCCCAGGGCCCAGAGCACAGCCCAACTGTAATCTAAGTGAACACTGCCTACTGAAAAGGTGCATGATAAGAGCATTGTCCAATTGTTATTAACATATGAGTGAGTCTGAGTCTACTTGATTCTGAGTAATTCATCAGCATAAAAATGTCCCAGCGACGTCTCTCTACGGCCTGAGAGCTGTGCAGGTCAGCTCCCCCTGATGCTCCACAGTGAGCTGAGTGTTAGCGCACTGATGCAGAAACACATGCACAACAATGTCCTGGCCCTATTAGCTCCACCAGTCAAGTGTCTATAATTGGATTATCTGAGGCTGCTGCTTCTAAGGAAGTTTCCACCCGGCAGAGAGCAGGAGTGTCAGGGCTCACACAGGCTGCGTGTGGGAGCACAAGGACCCACTGCAGAGGGCCCACCTCCATACTGTGGAGCTCCATACTCTGGAAGTTCATACCACAGAGCTCCAGTGGCAGAGGCTCCATCACAGAGGAGGCAGCTGACTGAACATGAGCTGATGAGTCACACACATGGACACTGAGCATGTGCTGGGCTGAGTGGTTTGAGCTGAATTACAAATGGGACAGTTCACATCATGTAGTCTGTCATACAGCATTTGTTAACTGTCTACAGCACCCATGGGTTCACAAAGGTCAGGGTGAATTCTCAGTAATGTAATAATGCAAGCTTTTCTCTAAGTTTTAACTCAACAATGAGCAGTAAACATCATCATAAATGATCAAGATGAGTCTGGTGAGCATACAAGGGTTTGAAAATAAGAACACGCCTGGATTACCACCTCATGATCTTTAAAAGTAGGGACAACATTTTGAGATGTGGATAAAAAGTCAGACCTAATGAACAAATGCCAATGAAACAAAATACAACTCACAACATTTTTATTTTATGTTTTTTTTAAGAGGGCAATAACACAAAATTGACTCTTAATGCAACGTTACCTCATCAAAAACATACCTGGAGTTGTGTTTTTACACTACATCTCTTAATTAATACTATGAAAAACAGCACTGAAGAAAGGTATGTGAAGTGAGAAGAGATGTAGTGTATGAGGCAATGGTGTTGAGGGCAATTAAGGCAAGCAGTGCTTGTCCAAAAAATCTAAAATCATTGCGTGTCAAAGGTACAATTAAATACACAAATTATATCCAACTAATCAAGTTTTCCCCTCACTTCTGCCTATTTGAAGCATGGTTGAAGTCACAGTGTCCTTTTTTTCACCCTACTGGTCACTGAGGACATTGCAGCAAGCCAAATGTCTCATTAACTTGTATTGTTGTCCTGTGCTACGGAGGCCATGCAGCGCCACACTCTCAACATGCACTTTTACAACCGGAGAGGCCAGCCGGTTGTTTTTAGAGGCTTGCAGTGCTGTTTTGCCCACCACAGGTGGGTAAAACAGCACTGCATAAACCCATATTATAGATCAATGGGAATCAGACATCTGAGGTGATTTCTAGTGACTGCACATGTGCAGCAGGAGATGACAACAGCAGTGCCAATTTTCAACACAACACAAGTGACTAAAATAACTCACTTTTAGTGCCAAGTCATTTATTGTGTCTTCGTGTTTGTAATGATTAGATATCAAATATCATTTAATTAAACAATGACTTAGTTTCAGGGCTAGTTTGTGTGAAATGGTGGATCTGGATGGAGCAGTGGAGTGACAGCGGCTGGGGCATCTAGGAGACGTCTGGTCTGTGACCTGTGTGTTTATGGAGCGGCAGTGTTAGCAGAATAATGGGACCATTATATATGTGTGGAGGAACATGTGACTGTTCTGGACCTACTCTGCTTCAGGGAAATAGACGATGTTTCTTCAGGAAAGACGTGGTTTTCATTTGCATCTGTGAGGTGAGTGTGAGCTCTGTTCTAATGCAGGGCTGTGTTTAAGGGGACGTTTGTGGCACATGACACTGTATTATAAGTGCTACTGTCTGACCAGTGCACTGTTGCTGTTAGTATCGCTTCATGAATGTAGATTTTGTGTAGTAAGTGCACATATGTACACATATGTGTAAACATACACATATGGTTTCTAGATGCATAATGATAATTTCACATTAGATAACAATAGTACTGAGGGATCAGCTACAAAGATGAGGTGTAGGAGTAGCACAAATCTGTGAAGAAACAAATAGCCCACTGACTAGCCCTGTTTGTACAAACAGAGCGTCAAATACAGTCCAATATATACAAATATTAATACACTATGTAGGTCTAGGCTTCTCTAATCTGACTCCAAATGGCTCATTGTGCATTTAATATGGCAGTAAAAATAAATATACTAATTTGCAATTAGTTAGTATAAAAACTGGCGTTATTAAATTGTCATCGACTAAATATTGATGTCTGCCCCAAGTCTGCTTGCTTACCCCTAAAAGTCATTACACGCTACTGGTATGAGGAGAGATGTAGTGTGAGGAGAGATGTAGTGTGCATGAGGAGAGATATAGTGTGTAAGTCAGAGTTATAGTGTGTACATGTATGTATGCAATGTAGTGTTCAAGCAAGTAGAAGTAGTGTAAGAGTGAAGAGATGTTTATATCTCGCACGGCCCCACATAATATTACGCTATTTTCTGATCTATGTTACAATTCTGTTTCCTCACCAAAAACATACCTGGACTTGTGTTTTCTTTCATTCACATGTTTAACACACAAACCATGCATATTTAGGCTGGATTATTCTCTCAAACTTAAAACACTCTGTTACACCTTATGACATCATGAGGTAATACAGGAAGTGCACCACTGTGTTTTTAAACACCATACACCTTCATTAGAATCAAATGGATAATTTAAGCCCTGGAATTGCCAATTTCTATTGAACAAAAGGTAAAAGGCAGCTGTTAATTCGAAAACTACCGCTTCATGACATCACAAGGTGGAACAGAGCATTTTTGGACAGACAGACTAATAATAAAGGGTTACTCAAACATGTGTGAATGAAACAAAACGCAACTCCAGGTATGTTTTTGATGAGGTAACAACATTCTAATGACTAAAAGGACCACAGGAGTCAAATTTGAATAATATAGGATCTCTAACAGTGAATATCCCATAGTATAATACCCTCTCTTAAAACAAAAAGTGTGAAAGCCTAGTAGTTTTATACATCCTGTTTGTCCATTGACCAGCCTCAGACTCATCAGTGCCCCAGCGATGCCCTGGAGAGGTGACGTTTTGCTGGGTGGAGGAAATAACGTGAGATATAAACAGTGCCGCTCGGTTTCAGGTCAAATACAGTGATTTTCTCCAACAGCAGAAAAGTCCCCCCCTCACACAACCGCGTTTACACCGCAGCGCTGAGTTGTGAGAGTCTAGGAGGAGCTATGGATGTACAGGTCAGAAGAGCGAGAGGATGTCTGTGTGAAGGCTCCCATGGTCAGGCCGGTGAACAGAACCTCCGCTCACAGCTTTTCCACGGATAAAGCTTCTCTGATGTAATAAGAGGCAAGAGCGACCCCATTGACCTTCATCCGCCCGCGGCGATAAAGTACTCCTGCTCTCCACTGGGGGCGCCCTTCACACAGCACACATTATATCCACTGCTCTGTAGGAGAGTTAGGGTTGTCAAAAATATTGAAAAATGGATACTAAGTGACAGTAAAACTAGTATCGAAACAGATACTAATTTGAGCAGGTATAAATACTAATAAAGTCTTATTCACATGACAGAAATGAACCTTTCCTGAATAGCTTTAGAATGATCTTGAGCTGTATCAGAACAAGTATAAGACACATAGACTAGTATACGCCCATGAACCACTATGGAACGTACCTGAACGACTGAGGGATTACACAGATACAATATAAGGCCACATGGTGATATAAAAGAAAGTACTGCAATTTAATATTGAAAATCACATTATATTGTCTAAAGAAAGAGTTTTTCTTATCATTGTCATATCAGAATCTGTATAGAGTATCAAAAAGAGTGTTATTTGTTTTTGTTTTGTTTTTTTAATTCTCATCGTGGTTTCGGAATCAGTATTGAGTCTATTCTTTAGTATTGAAATAGAGTTCCTAGTTCCTTTATTTTTCAGCCTGAGGCACATCAACGTGGGGCTCAAGATATTCCACATATAACCTTCACATTTGCATTGCCAGATTATGTTTTTGGGATTATTATATTTGTCATGTTGAGAGAAAGATGAATGCGCCGGGAGACAGTTTTTTGCATAGACTTTGATCATGCTATTGCTTATATGGCCCACATTACAAACCGTCAGTGAGAACAGACCCGAGATTATTGTGAGTGCCGCAGGACCACACAGGGATGAACCAGGTGTTTTGGCTCACGGCTCTTATTACGGTGAAAAGCAGTTAATACAGTAAACATGACATACACTATTGGTCATGACTGATCTTTTAAAGGAGACATAACATGCTATATTCAAGTCTTTCGGGTCTTTT